>WHUX01000108.1:0-182506 GCA_015179025.1 Terfezia claveryi | reverse complement strand
AATACATCGTTCTCTCTTACGATTACTTCCACATCATGCTGATACCCAATATGGACACTTGCTACCCGATTAAGGACTTCTGTATTATTTCTTTCACATGTATTCACATGTCGTTCACATGTCCTTATTATCTTTGCTTACTTTCCTAACTTAGTATCTATTATCATTGCATAATGCTGCTTTACTACTTAAGGTTACTGCTTACTTGTCTCAGTTGTCCTGACTCAACGATCACATCTTCTATGACTTTCTGTTATATTCGTTGACTCATATTACTGTCTCAGTAGTACACCTCCATGTATTTCTTCATTCACATGTGCACGATATACTATTCTTAGGTTATGTAACTTAGACTTTCTTACTAGATCTTTACCCTCAACTCGTACCATTATATACGAGTTTCCTACTCCTGTATCTAGTTCTATACACTTCTCGATAAGACTCAATAGACTGTGTACTCTCGACATAGTTCAACCATCTGCTCTCTCGCACTTCTGCTCGCTCACACTCTCTGCTTAATAGCACTACTATCCACCGCTACTACCTCTGTAATTACTACCGCGATACCTCCGCTCATAGTAACCTTTCAATAGAAG
The DNA here is from genome assembly GCA_015179025.1 of Terfezia claveryi. Taxonomy (NCBI): domain Eukaryota; kingdom Fungi; phylum Ascomycota; class Pezizomycetes; order Pezizales; family Pezizaceae; genus Terfezia; species Terfezia claveryi. Next base: position 181,910 of record WHUX01000108.1, on the reverse strand, counting down.
CGCCTTGAGTTGCATTCAGTATATCTTTAGTTAAACATACAAATTTCTCTATTTGTTTTATCTGCACATCTGCCTGTATTCGTGCAATCTTCACTTTTGCCTTTTTTTCAGCTTGTGCAACCTCCACTTTTGCCTCCTTTTCAGCCTGTGCAACCTCCAATTTGACCTCTTTTTCAGCCTTGAGTCTTTTCAAACTGAGCTCTTATTGTGCCACTTGCTTGTCTTCAAATGCTCACTTTATCACGGTACTGAGATCACGTTTATCTGATCATTTTGGCAGGCCAGAAACCACTAGAGTTGCCACTCGACTTGGAGTTGTATTTCGAGCTGGGGTACTTATTTGTGAGGCTTGCCTTGAGGGTATTTATGAGGCTTGCCTTGAGGGTATTTATGAGGCTTGCCTTGAGAGTATTTCAGATGTTTGCCTTAAGAGTATTTCTGATGCTTCTTCGGAAGGCGTCCATAATGCTACCTCTACAGGTCTTTATGATATTTCTTCCGTGGGTATTTTTATTGCAGGCTCAAGAGGTAATTCAGGTGCTATTAATTCTATCTACAGAACAACAGATACATTGGGACGGGATCCCTATATCTCCTCCAAACGCTAGAAGAAAGGGCATCTCCATTCCAATATCTCATTGATAGACTCCTCATTCTCCTCTGATTTGATTCTTTATCCTGAATGGGCTTGCATAGCTTTTGCATCCTTCCAAGCCTTCTTTATATTGCCCATTTTCTCTGAGATCCTTTTCACCGTAATATGCTCCTCATCAGTAAATACCTGATCCTTTACCTCCTTGTGCCATACAACCTGCTTCTCTTGCAATAGCTCTTGATTCTCTTTCATCCAGCTAATAAGTCACTCAACTTCCTTTCTCATCTATGGTTAGGTGAGTATTCCCAGTCGATATATTCGCCATGTTACTACTAGTTGTGTTGTGCTTTGGATTGTGTCTTATATTGTGTATTGTATATAAGTGGTATGTATATGTGATGAACTAAGTTTCTAGGCCAGAAACCAAGAAACCAGACAATTTTGTCTGGTTTGACGAACTTGAACTTGAAATCATACCACCGTTGAATTGGCCAATGAGAGTGGTTGCCAAGTGCCAAGGTGTGACAATTTCAGACCTTGTATATGAACCAGGTTGGGATTTGACAACCTCTAATATTGTATGCCCATCCTATCAACTTAGACTCTACCTGATATATGTTTAGCCTATCTGTATAGACTCTACAGAGGGTGACAGAATCAACCATAACTGCATGTTTTGTTGCTATTTGGCCCTATAGATATTGAAGGTATATGTGATAGGTAGTATGTGATAGGCAGTACTAGTAGTGCTCATGTATTTTTGGCAGAGCTAGTGATGTCTAGGCTGCATCCCAGCCATGAAAACTACTTAGCTACACTAGGTATATTTTATAAAAGTAATAAGTATTTAAAAATAAAAAAAGCCCTCATAAGTCCTATGAATTTATTGGTTATATCAACGTGCACATGTAAGTTGTCAAAGAAAGAAATAAAGTAGTTATAGTAACCAGGAGCTTGGGCAGTGAACATCTGTAGTCTATTTAAGTATATATAATGTGATCTATACTAGAAGCTAGTACTTAAATTGAAAGGCTGAGCTGAAGTAGATACTACTCTATATAGAAAAAATGTACATATATAGTAAAGGTACTCAAAATTAAATTCACCCACTTTTACGATATATAGTGTGGACACCACAATATGCAAGTCTAACTCTTTTTGGCCAAAACGCAGATTTTTCAACTAAGTACCCAAGATACCTTACACACAAATGCATAGATACACATATACATACATATACCATACATCACCGGGTAATGCATCATCACCAGGATATGCATCAGCCCCTACGCGAACCCTGTTAGTCCATTCTTGGTGGCATAGCGGACTGCAAAATGAACGGAATCATTGCCAGCAAAATATATATACCTCGTAAAGATATAGAGATTCATTAACATGTAGTGGGAATGCGAAATGGATAGGTTTAGATATATTAATAGATCAATTTTTGAGTGGCATCTAATATTCCGAGGCAAAATAGGGACAAGCAACTGACCTACAGTACTAACCAAGTCTTGGGAATATATATAAATTAGGGTTGGAATAGCATAATCTAGAGTGTATAGATGCAGTTTAAGTTGCTTAAAAGTGATAAAGCAATTAGTCTAACTTTAAAAGGTGAGGGGGAGTTGGTGCACTTTTCCGAGATCTATTTATATAAAAACCTGAAGCAGCCTAAGCCACACTGAACTCAGCTGGGCTAATTAGGCCTTGCCTATGCGAGCCCAAGTCTGTCTTGGTCTGCCTAAGTTTGTCTAGCCTGCCTGAGTCTGCTAGACTAAATCTGAAGCTGCCTGAACTCACCTGTATAAATTATAGAGATGCTAGGTATTCCTAACCTTCAAGTTGTCTGACAAATTGTGGGCTAGACTAGGTACACCATAGTAATATTGAACTTCAATAAGCTAATATATATTTGCTTGAAGCTGCTTGAGACGTCCCAAACTAGTATAAACTCTTATGGATTACTATTAGGTTATCTTAAGTCGATTAAGCTCATCAGAGTATACCAATATATATCTGAACTACTCTAATTTTACCAGCATTTATTTTTGGCTTTCATATAGTAACTCAGGGTTGGCTTCAGCAGGTCTAGTTTAATTCAGTATACTTGAGAGGCAGTACCTCTAGAAGCAAGCTCAAACTTCAATTAGGATAAGTCACTCAAATCAGCTTAGACTAGCTTAACCTAGTATATATGCTTGCAACTATCTCTATATACTAAAGATTATCTTCTTTACCACTCTGTACAATTACAGACCCTCAAATGAGTTGTACAAACTCAGATAGATGCAGATAAGTCTGAGTTAGCTTATGTAAGCCTAAATTAATATGCATGGGGCTGTATAGAGCTGCATAAGGCCAGGCTGGTAAAGAGAAGCTCAAGCAAAGGTCCAGTGGCCTCATACAGTTTAGAGGTAGTACCCATTATATTATTGAAGTTCAATATTGTTCTGGTGTACTTAGTCTAGCCCACAATTTATCAGACAAGGTCAGGAATACCCAGCATCTATATAATTTATACAGATAAGTTCAGGTAGCTTTAGATTTAGTCCAGCAGACTCAGGCAGGCTAGACAAACTTAGGCGGACCAAAACAGACTTAGGCTCACATAGGTAAGGCCTAATTAGCCCAGCTGAGTTCAGTGTGGCTTAGGCTGCTTTAGGTTTTTATATAAATAGATCTTGGAAAAGTGTACCAACTTCCCCTCGCCTTCCAAAGTTAGACTAATTACTTTATCACTTTTAAATAACTTAAACTACATCTATACACTCTAAATTATACTATTCAAACCCTAATTTATATATATTCCTAAGACTTGGTTAGTACTGTAGGTCAGTTGCTTGTCCCTATTTTGCTTCGGAATATTAGATGCCACCCAAAAATCGATCTATTAACCTATCTAAACCTATCTATTTCATATTCCCACCATATATCAATGAATCTCTATATCTTTATAAGGTATATATATTTTGCTGGTAATGGTTCTGTTCATTTTGCAGTCTGCTATTCCACCAAGAATAGACCAATAGGGTTCGCGTATGGGCTGATACATATCCTGGTGATGATGCATTACCTAGTGATGGATGGTACATTTGCGCACAAGCATACCTCGAGTCGGATACAAATTACAGGTACTGGAAGAGGTCTGGAGGCTCATCAAGAATTTCAAAGCAATACTTCAAATTAATCTTTATGATAATTAGGTATGGGATTGGATTGTTGACTTATGCAATATCATTATACTGGTGGCTATCCCTCAGTATCTGGCCCCCTATAGACATGCTGGACATCATAATGCTCTAGTTTTGGAGTCTTTAATTCATAATTATCCAGAACGATCCTTCTTAGGGCTTTTCCAGATGCATCGAAGCTTATTTTGGTAGCTGGTAGATGTAATTATGCTAAATTGGCCAAGCAGAAGACAGGGCAAAGGGAGAGGAAGAAGGGCTAGGATATTGGGGCTCAATTGGAGCTTGGCTTTTAAGGCACCTAGAGGGGGGGTTTGACTCTATAGAAGTGGGGTAGCCTTATATTCGCAAAGATTTTTGGTACCAAAACTCTCGAGTTCTTGTGTTGGCTCCGTTGTGTCTTCTAGAATCACAGGAGTGCTATTAGAGCGTGTTTCCCATATCTTATCTAAATAATAAAAAAATGTACACTTCTTCTCCAAAAAGCTTTGTTGACTATCTCTATAATCTTTTGGCTTTAGACTCCAGCTAGATTAATTACAAGCTTTCTTTGCCTGGGACCATGCAGCTTTCATATTTGAAACTTTATCTCGAATACAATTGAATGTAATGTTCTTATCATCTATGAAAACCTTCTCTTTAACATCTTTATGCCATTTTCTTTACAGACCTCATAATGCTTCTTAGTTTTCCTCCATCCAACCGATAAGCTTCTCTACCTCCTCTTTTAACTATGCCTTATAGGTTTTCTTCTCTAGGTTTAGGTTGCTTATTGTTGAGGTTGGTAATAGAATTTCAAGTGAGGTTGTGGGTATTTCGCAAGTGGGGTTGCGGGTATTTTGTAGGTGGGGTTGTGTGGGTTGGCTGTGGATTTATAGCTTTGTCAATGAAAACGTAGATACAAAACTTACATGCCAGAATTTAGCTATCGATTTCAGTGCATGATTGAATACATTATGTAGACTTTCATCGTAAGCTTGGCATTGAAGCTTATTGGCTAGAAATTTAGTCCTATGCAACCAAGGCACTAGATTTTTTAGTTTTATACATGGGTTTGTACGTGAATTTAATTTTGAGTACCCTTAGTATAAGAAATATTAGAGATACTAGGATCTTACTTAGATTCTATAAGTAAAAGCTTTTCTAAATATGTAAATTGTTTTCTAAATATAAGAAACTAAATTCTAAATAGGCTTAGCTCTTAAACTTGATAATATAATATTTTTAATATAATAAAACTACTAGATAGTAGATAATTTATTTAATTACTATATTTAAAAAATTAACTTTTTAGTATTTATTAAATTAATATACTATAATCTATATAGTAGAGAGTTTTATTAAATTGTATTTAGCAAATTATAGAATATTTTATATAGTTACTAACTCTAAAATTATATTAAATATTAGAATATTATTTTACTTTTTTATTTAATTAATTCTAAAACTTTTATATATTTCTCTATATATACTTTATATTTTAGACTTTTTCTCTAATATACTTTATAGTAATATTTTTATTATTTATAAAAACCTGCTTTTTTATATTTTTATACTATATTAATTATTTGCTATATAAACTTTGCTAGTTCTTTTCTATTTAACAAACAATTTATTTTATATTTTCTTTTATTTAATTTTAAATATAAGTATTTTTTTATCTTTTAGAGGTTATTATACAATATTAAGTAGTATTATAATATTAAAAGTAGATAGTATTATAATATTAAAGAGTTAACTAAAGTACTAATTTAATTTCAATTATTTTATTAAAGAACTCCTAAGTTCTTTAATTAATTAAAAGTTTAATTAAATTATAATTAAGATTCTAGCTAATGAGTAATAAAACTAAATAGTTAAAATACTTACTAAAATACTTCATAATCAAAATTAGCTTAATTAAAATAACAATTAACTACCTTTAATACTTTAAGATATTTATTTTAACTTAAATAGTTAATATAAATTACTATACTATAATAAATTAGTACTAGATTAGAAACTATAGTTAAGTATATCTTATTAATTTAAGTATATTATATACTAAATATAGTAATTAAATAAATTGTCTATAAGTAGTATAGTAGATATACTACCTGTAAGTGGCCTAGAACATATAGTATATTCATATAATTTAAGTACATGTATGGATAAGGTTTATTAATGTTTTATTTTATACTAGGAAAGGACTGGGTACAACTACTAGATAAAGTTAACTAGACCTCGCTATACTGGATCCCTTGTTATACCAGATGAACCAAAAGCTTCAGGATTTCTTACCAGCAAATTGCCTCTCACTATACCAGACAGCCGTCTAGATTTCTGCCATCCATTATAGCAAGAGTTAACTGTACCTTAACATCCTAGACGCCTTCTAAAACAGCATGAGTACAAGGCCTATATCTGCAATCTTGTATGTTAAGGTTATGTAAGTGATCAAGCTAGCATATCTTCGGGCTTGCACTTCGTGGTAATTCGAAATCAAAGATACCAGTTCTTAATTTCGAATGTAGGCCAGAATCTACATACGTATGTCCTACAATAGCCAGCTCAATACTGTACAGTACTGGTAAATGAACTAACGTGACTTACGTATCACTAGTACTATATATTCTTAATGTCGCTTCAGCTACGTTATATGGAACCAATTGCAAAATGGCTAGATTTCGCCAAGGTCTATTACCCAAACCTATAGCACCTCGAAGCGGTTCTCCCATTGACTTTTTATTGCCTACAGGTGCTGAGATGTCCAGCAACTGCAATTGCAATGAAAAGAAGAAGGTTGAGATGAAATAGATTTATAAACCAAGAGATGGAGGGTTGCTGGGAGAGCTGGGGTTTCTGATATAACCTCTCGGAAATATCCTTAGAAGAGCTATCCTTGAGAGTACAAGATAAGAATATTACGCATGTATGCTATTGAATCGAATGGACTAGATTCAAATATCTGTGGTGAGTATAGTGCCTGCAGTCAGGAGGGTACCATTTTAAAGAGATGTGCCACTAATGTATTAACAACACCACCATAACAGAACTCAAATATTTTTAACATAAAATCAATAGAATTGGCTATGGAGAACAATAATTACGTTGTAAAAAAAAAAATAAAAAAACCTGAGTGAGTAGATAGGTAAAAAGAAAAGACCATTTTGTATGCGAGGGCCAATAAATGATACATGCTAAGAAAGACTAAAGTTACTGAAAAAGGAAATATCTGCAGAATATGGGGGCCAGACTAGTCTTCATTCAGTACATGGGTTTTGCGGTGGCTTTTGTATACATGATCTTTAAACTCCATAGTACTATATTGGCAACCATCATGATATACTTGCATCGTCCATTGACACTTTTGGTAAAATTGCCATATAGTTATTTCTGGCACAGCCTCAAGTGTATGAGGTATGGTATCCCATAACCCTTATAGAGAATATTCACAATTCTCACGAGTGTATCTCTTTGCTGCTGCCCAGAAGAATTCAATGAAGTTTAGCTCACAGTAAAATTTAGGATAAAAAATCACTTGATACCCCTTAGCTTTAATCACTTCTTGCAGATATACCCTTTGCTCTTGAAAGTCTCGTTGATTTCGCAAGCATTGTTATGCACAGCAGTCTATGCGGATACCAGCTTGAGGTTTACTAGCCTGCATTTTGCACTTCGGCTTACAATCAAGGCACATACCATTCCGCCAAACCCTTCGTTCAAGAAGCACTTGCTTTATATCTTTCAGCTTTCTACAGAGTACTGAATCTGGGTAATCTCAGGAAAGATCATAGGTTGTGGGTGTTGTTTTGAATATATGAATCCTTCTCGCATTACTGGCTGCTTTCCACCGGGTCCCAAATTCATATTTGTAACCACCAAAGCATCTGGAGCAAATGCAGCATGATTAGAAACATTATTAAATAGAAATATAGCTTGACAACCAGGATATACTCTTTCAAAAATTGGAATAGCAATATTGGAAACATGCTCAACCATTTTCTCTCCTGTCCACCAATTGTCCTGGCCATATTCAAGGAATTCAGTTGCCTAACGACGGGGAAGATCTTCAGCATAGATATGAGGAGGTACTGCTAGTCAACCATGAGGTGTCATAAACTCTGAAACCATAATTCCTTTTTCTTATCCTTTCTTTCGTAAAGGATATGCATTATCCTTAACCCACATCTGCCACTTTCCATTATTCGCATTAAATGTTGATTCATCATAAGTAATAAGGATCTTCTCTTTCTCTCCTAGTAGCAAACATATTGGAATAACTTTGCTATCTTCATCCCACTGCCGTAATGAGCCAGAAGAATATATTTCATCCATTTGTAACAAAAAGATATTTTGACGATAGGCAATAATATTATCCCGCTCATGACCATCCACATATACTCCCTTTTGAATATCCTTCCATTGAAATCCAAGTTTATTCAGCCATATCCGAGCAGTTTGCTCGGAAATTGAATAGTCCCAATCCTCCGCCCCATTAATAATATGCTCTTCTTTCAGATACTTATTCACCGCTTTAGCTAACCTATGTAAAGTCAATTTTTCACCAACAGCTCCAATATACTCTTGTATAGTTAGGAGGACTTCCTCATCAGTTAACCAGCTTGAGACTTTAGAGAAGGTATCATGCATTCCAACTCTAATATATCGAGAAGAAATCCAGGAATCTGTCCAAGTGCGTATCTCCCGTGCCATTTTTTCACTACCACTACAAGCATCAGTGAGAAATAATGATAGTGATCTTTGACTTTGTGATTTCCGAAGTTGAAGCTGTAGAAATAAGAGAACCATGTTGTGACGATGGAGATTTTGACCTATCATAGGTGCATGTTTTAAACGAAGTAGAGCTTTAAGGTCATCTATAGTGTATTGTAATGGATTGCAAATTACCAGTAAGCTGGAGTTGGTATTGACTGTAGCTTTTGATGCAAAAAACTCCATAATTTTGGCTATATTGGAAGCTGCATGCTGCAAATCAGCTTGCTTTTTTCGAGCTCGGTATAACGTTATACGAGACTGTTGAACCCCTCGCTAGTATTTGAAACTGGGTTCTTTTGAGTCCAAGTTCAAGTTAGCCATAGCCATTAAGCATGCCAAAGCATCTTCTTCTATAACTATTTCTTCATCAACATCCGCCGCAAGATCAAGCTCTGAATCCTCCCTTTTACTGTCGAAGTGAAGTTCTACAGCTGTATTACTATCGTCAGATAGTACTCTTTGAGCTTTACGAGCTTCGCAAGCTTTCGCAGTGGAAGCAATATACGCTTTTCACTTTTTACTGAGTAGAGGCATTGTTCAGTATGGTTAGCAATCTATTTCGCATCACAACCAAAAAAATAAAAAAAAATAAAACCGTGGTGACTAAGGCTCAGGAAGAATGATACATTTTGCCAAGACTTGTACCCTCCAGACTGCCGGCACCATACGTGCTCAATCTGGAACTAATATCTGAGTCATTAGAGGGATTTTGCAAGGTTTTCCTGTTAGGTGTTCCGGCTACCATTAGTAAGCACAATGTCTAAGAGTAATACTAAGAGGAATAGAATGAGACAAAGGGATTTTGCAACTAGCAATTCTGGTAGTGAACGGCAGTAACGGCAGCAACGTCAGCAGTGACAGCAGCGACAGTAGCGACAGCACAGCAGTAAAACTATGACTACAGCAGCAGCAGTAGCGGCAGCAGCAGCAGCAGCAGCAGGAGCAGTGGCAGCACTCGCTATAGCAACAATAGAAGAGGGTCAATGCATAGCTATGATGGAAGTGCAATTTCCATGATATCGAGAGCCCCTGCCTCCACCCATGCTACAAATGATATTTGATCAGTTCACAGAGATCGAATGCATCGAATTCTTTAGATTTACAAGAAGTGAGATACAGCAAATCCTACCATACCTAGAGCTCGATCAAATTACCTATTGATATCGATATCAGGCATCAGCAGAGGAGGCATTTTGTGTACTACTGTCTCGTTTGTCAAGTAATAAGCAGTTAAAGGATGAAATGAGATTATTTGGCAAGAGTAGGACATAGCAGTCAGTAATTTTTAATGATGTGGTTACATACTTGGTTACCCGGTATCAAGAGAAGTTGGAATGGGATTCTCAGCACTTGACATATCAACAATTAAGTCAATATGTGGGTCATGTTGGGCTTCAAGCAGAGCGCATTTGGGGTTTTGTTGATGGTACTCTGAAGGTGGTTTGTAGACCAAAAAAGTATCAACGGAGGTGGTATTTAGGATATAAGAAGCGGCATGCTGTTAAATTTCAAGCTATAGTGATACCTGATAGGCTTATATCACATTTAGTAGGACCATTTGAAGGGAAATTAGGGGATTGGAGTGCATGGAAGCAGTCTAAGATTAAAAATTACCTTCGAGCAGTACAGCCTAGGACTCGAAGAATGCTCTATGTTTATGGCGATCCAGCGTATAGTGCTGGATTTGGTGTTATAGGCCCTGATAAAGCTCTGCCACATCAACCACTGCCATTACGAACGCAAGCTTTCAATGCATATATGTCATCCTTACATATTGCTGTTGAACATAGCTTTGGCAAAATATCTGCACTTTAGCCATTTGTCACCCACTCTCGAGCGTTAAAAATTAGCCATTCTCCAGTAGGTGGGTATTATATGATTGCTGTACTTCTAACCAATATTCATACATGTCTTCGAGGTAGTCAAATCTCAACTCAATTTTCATGTCCATCACCTTCTCTTACAGAATATCTTTCATTAGGTTTGGCGGCTCAATAGCTCTCTCAATAGCTTATTTGTTTCCTCCACATGCTCTTCCAATTTAACAACCAGTTGTTTTGTCTCTTCTGCTTGAGCTTTCATCTTTGTTATCTCTTTTTCCAACTCCTCTCCTTTAAAACTACCTCCTGTTTGAGAAAGACTCGAGATTGCTTCTCCAAGTTTTCCAACTGTAGTTGCCATCTGATTTCCATTATTGCATACCATCTCAACAATCTCTAGATTTCGGCTTTTTGTTTTGGAATGCTTTGGTGGAGGGATTTCTTCAATCTCGGTATCAGAATCACTAGACACCTTTTCAGACCATGTACAGAGAAGGTTTGCATGAGCACTTTTGGCCTTTTGTTGTTCCTTTTCTACTTCAGCTTTAACCATTTGGGTTTTTTTTGTCTCATCTTGTTGTTCGTTCAAATAAGCAACCTATTCGAATAGAGATTGCTTAAGCTCAAAGTCTTCTTGTACCATACCTATATATATATCACTGTAAGTTTATATAACTATGTCTATAATTTCATAATATTAATTACATACCAGACTCTTTTTCCTCCTTTTTAACTTGATTTTGGTATTGTATAACTAAGGTATCAACAGTTTGCTGAGGATCTCGTAACTCCTTGCCAGTCTCCTCCTTCAATAGATCATGGATCTTAATCCAAAATGTCTTTTTATTTCCATGTCGGTAATCTTCTTGATGCAAGACACATAGTCATATAAGTTTCAACTTTTCTTCATCTGTAAATCTCACTTGTTTCTTGGTTGTTGGTACTGGAGTGCTGCTAGCAGTGGTAGATTCACCAGATAAAACTGGTGTAGCAACGATAGAGGATTGTGTCGGAACCACTTCAATTGAGGATACAGACTCAGTGCACTCATTTGCAGCTTGATTAGAAGAAGCCATATTTCAAGTTCTGTGTGGTTTAGATGAATATTGACCAAGTGAGATGATATGCAAGAGAGGGAGTTCTTTGGTTTACGTAGACCCTGTCAGATACAAATTTTTATTTACTATTTCTGCGTTGCTATGGTAACATCGGAAGTTGTCGGGTTACCAGGGTCTCTTAAACCAAAAACGAGCCAGGAAAAAAATTGCAAAATCCCTCTATTGCCAAGTCCGGAGATTTCCCCGGCTTGATTCCGCTCTTATGTAACCTAAAATTAATCTGAACCCCAACTAGGTAGTCTTTAATACATGCATATATATTAAACCGATTTAGGGGGGGGTTCTTAATCTCGAATTATCCAACCGTATTTCTCTATATGTATTGTACGTACAGTACATATATCCGCGCATATCATCCCTTAATTCCTATTCTATGCATCACAATGTAAAAGTACATGCGCAAATGGTCCAAAGTAGCATGACTTGTCCGCAAATTTTACGGTATGTATATACGGGATAATTGCTCGGGAAATGTTAGTGAATTCGAATGCTATAGCTTTCGGGGTCTAGATCTCTCGTAGTGGGGGATATTCCATTAGAAATTTTTGTCATTGCATGCTCGTCTTGGTGGTTTTTTCCCCCAATTTCTGGTTTTACATATATATATATATATTTTTTTTTAATTCTATTTTTTTATAACTCATTATCTGGTATTGCAAAGCTCAAGGCTTAACCTGCCTATCACCCGTCCTGCGATAACTGTCCTGACATATTGCACCACGCCTAGTCCTTCTCTTTCTTGTCTCGATCAGACCCTCGTAGAGGCCTTTTGGTGCACGTAAAAAGTAAACCACCATAGAGGATCCTTGATTTTTGTTCTTTTTTTTTTACTTCAAAACGATGCTAAATCATAGGCTGGGAGATCTTGGAGGGTCCTGATTCTACCAATTTCATCAAGATACGACTTTTGCGCCAGTAATCATGACCACTACAGTAGTAAACAAGGTCAACGCGAGAGGTTCATTGCTAAGATTACTGGAACAACTTATAGAAGAGGCCAAGATGGGGTATGGCCCAGGTCCGTGCCGTGTTTAAAGGCCGCTTCACATCCTTGGTTGATAACATTCTCGCTCGCTCACATAAAACAGAAGGGCAGGGGATACTTTTGATTAAATAGCCCGAACCACCAAATCTTCCATGGCTAATCCCTCACAAGACTACTCTTCAGCTGTAGCTGCCCTGAAAGCAACAGCTAACGAAATTTTCTGGCAGATCTTTTCCACCTTCCTCTCGTTACGCACTTTATCAAGGCAAACAATAGTGTTGCCCACGATCGATCCCAATTCTCTACGCAATTTTACACAGTCAAATGGGAATTGTGAATTCGACCCAACTATCGAAGTAGGCCTTGGGGACCTTGTGGTGAGGATATTATATACTTTAGGTGAACGGGTGAACAAGACCAAGGCCGAATTGTCCGCACTACCCATTCCTGAGGATCGAGAAGAGGGAGAGATTGATGAAGAGTTGGAAAAGTGTGAGAACATGGTGAAGATAGTGGGGTGGTTACGTCTGCGTTTGGGGGAGGCTGCATTACAAGTCTCAGAGGAATTTAAGCAAGATGGACGATCGATTTGAGAGTTAGAGGTCATTTAATAGTTGGTACTTAACTGTATTACCTACTGATCAATAGGACACAATTGGTTTTCGTGTGTTAGTTAATACTAAGGGTACTCGTGCCTAACAGGGGTTCCCCTTAGCGCATTCGTTTTCACTCCGCCGCCAGCTTGGGTTATCTGCGTATGCGGTTAATGACAGCATGGGCCTGATAGAACGTCTTATGAATCCTCATATTTTTTCTCCATATCCCATAGTTGGTATTGTCGAGAAGGTCAAAGACCAGAGTCTCTCGATGAAGGGCTTTTGGGATTTCTAGGTCTTCCATGACGACTTTCGGAGGGGTTTGGTTGATCGGAGGGGTTTGGTTGATCGGAGGGGTTTGGTTGATCGGAGGGGTTTGGTTGATCGGAGGGGTTTGGTTGATCGAGGAAGAGGTTTCTTGGGTGTATCTGCGATTTGGTAGATACAGAGGGCTTCATAACCTGATAGAACGTCTTATTCCCTTGATTCTCTTCTCTGAGATCATGTTCACGTATATCTACATCATACCAAGCCCGCTAACCTAGTCGGCTCTGCCATAGCTCTGCCCTGCCATATGCTGTACATGTGGTACTAACAGGGCCGCCCCACCTCACAGTTATTTACGATCTCTCTTTATATAGCCAGCTTTTATATTTTCCTTTTGGAATTCGGGGGTCGGGCTCTAGTCAGGTTCTTCGGGTCATCCGCGCAAGCGGTTAATGACAGCACGGGAGCCCCGCCTCACTCGCTATTTCATAGTCCTACATCTTGTATTTAGCGGCCGGACCTGGCAGATTAACTTGCCTTGTCCTGAATCCACCCGGGTTTCCGGGTGGCTCCTCATGGTCCCCTTACGGGGACCGAATAGGGGTAATGGGTATTTAAAAAAAAAAAAAAGGCGGACTGGGCGGCCTGGGCGGCCTGGACGGACTGGACGGCCCGAATGGGTAGTCTCGCAGCCCAGTCCACATTGAGATGTTTTTTTTTTTTTTTTTTAAATACTTGTGACTCCTACAGAGGACTATCGATACAAGCATATCGTTCGGACCGGGGCAAGTATACTTGTATCCAATATATGCTTATAGCAAGAGAAAATTGGTAACTATGGAATGAAGCTAACTAGCAGTAGAAAATGTTGCGGAATACACTTATGAATACTAGCAGAGCATACGAACCAGAAATAGCCAAACGAGTAGGTGTGGAGACGGAAATATCAAGGAGAGGAGGTAGCGGAGGCACCAGAAAGTCAGTGATCCTGCGCTGAACATGCAGACGCCTGCGTTGAATTTCTAGAGTCTCTATACGTTTTTTCTCATGCTGTAGAATATCTTGTAGGTCCCTGATATTGGCTGTAGGTTCAGCTTGAAGAGAAAAGAGGAATAATCCTTCAATATGTGCGAGAGCTGCCTGAGGTGTAACCGGAGGAGGTAATGCAAGTGGAGTTTCAGCTTCTGGCTCAAGGGCTTTATTAGGAAGATAGGTTGCTAGGATTTCATTCTCAATATCGCTAACTGGATCTTCAACAATTTCTGTAGATGGATTGATAAATTGAGTTCGCAATGCAACCTGAGATAGCTGAAGACCTGGGTGTGCAGCTCGGATGCAGTCTAAGATTTCATCCTCAATTTCCTGAATATTGTCAAGCTGCTGCGGCGGAAGAGGAAAAGGTCCATAAATCTTGACTTGACTCGCTTCAAAACAGTTCTCTAATTCCAAGCTTCAACACTCTACCGGAGAGCATGTAGTATGTTGATAAAGTCGTAAGGATCTTCATTTATATAGGTCTCTGCATGGGTGATAATATGTCGCATCATAGACCACTGGTAATGAGCCTTCCATATTCGAATGACCCTTGATCCATTGGTTGATATTTGGAGGTGGTTCGAGATTGTAGCCAAATAATATATATCGTTGGTAGAAGCTCCTCATCCTCCAATTCTGCCACTGCACACTCATGAGCACTGAAATTATCTAATAGTAATACTACTCATCTTCTCCCAACTCTCTTCTGAAACCAAAGTAGCCATTCCCGCATAATAGTAGAATTGTTCCAAGCTGTGCTATTCCATCGATACCTACTCCCAAACTCTCCCTATTAATTCCCTTCATACATCATGGATTCTCATAATGTCTAATAAACTATATCGGAGTTTTCTCACTTCCATCCACAATACTATACATCATAGCTGTTATCTGACTCTTGTCTTGCTTGATCCCTTCTGGCTGCTCTGTTGCAAGAGTGAAGTTGGGAGCTGTTTTCCAGTATAATCCTGTCTCATCCATATTATATATATCCTTCTGCTCATAATCTCCTAAGATAGTCTGAATTTCTCCTATAAACATCTCTGTTTTTTCACTATCATCTACAGATCCTGACTCTCCATGCAACACAAACTTCTTAATCCGATACCATTTCTTAAATGCACTTAACCAGCCTTGTGAAAACTTCGGCATTACATACTCTGTATAGATAGGCATCTTGATCCAAAATTGTACAGCCTTTTCTTGCAACATTAAGCCAGACATTGCAACCCCCCGTTTTTGCATTAACTGCTGCCACTGGAATAGTGCAGAGTCCAACTTCGTATATCTGCCAGTTTTTAAGCGTTTGGATTCAGGTCGCAGCTTTTGTACTTGGACTGGATCGACGTCAGAAGGTCCACGAGGTCTTTTCGGATTCACAATTTTGCTGATTTGGGACTGGGTAAGCTCCTTGTTCGGATTCGCCGATTCAAACCAACGTTTGATATGTCGCCAGGTTGACTTGGGATTTTCTTCCGCATATGCCTTTATAGCTTGATGCACAAGCTCTGACCATGCCTGATGCTGTTGGACAACTGAAGATTTGGAAGAAGAGGCTATTGTTCTTACAGTTAAGTATTATAGCGGTCTGTAATTTTGTATGTTGTCTTCGAAGATGCAATTCTGCGGGGTAATTTGTTATCGATAAGAACCTATTTGTGGTTTAGTCTAGTGCTTCTCTAGCATATGTATGGTGACTAAGTGAAAAAAATAAGAATATTCTTGTATCCAAAATATGCTTATTTACTATGTGGGACCGGCATATGTATGCTTGTATCTAGTATGCTTGTATCGAGAGACCTCTGTATGCGGCCCCGTCCGGGGGCCATGAGGAGCCACTCGGAAGCCCGAGTGGATTCAAGGGAAGAGCAAGTTAATCTGCCAATCCCGCGCAAATAAGTACAAATAAGGGGGGGCTCCATGCTGTCATTAATGGACTGGCCAAAGACCCGTAGGCCTGACTGAGCCTCACCCTTTAAACTAAGAGAAGAATAGAACTAGGAAGTGTGACTAAACTGAAGAGACTCATGACAGATTGAGCTAAACAAAGGGGACTCGTAAATATGCACTAAGAGAACTCCACTGGAACGTGACTAAATAAACTTCTCGAACAATAGCTTGAAAAAGGCCTCCGTGGCCTCATAGGATTCCTCCCCTCCTTTCTCCACTCCGGTTCGTCCAGCTCCTCCCAGCTGAGTTTCTCTCCTAGCAAGGCTCCCCGGGAGCAGTTGAAGCGGGGGCAGTCGAAGCCAATGTGTGAGCCCGATTCTGAAGGGTGGCCGCACGTGCACGCCGCCGAAACTGCTTTGCCGATGTGATGCAGCCAGCTCCTCTGGGGGCCTTTGTTTGTTCGCATCCACGTGTAGGCTGATAGGGCACGACGGTCCCACTCCACTCTTCTAGCCCCGTATCCCGCCTTCGTTCTCGCCTCCTTCCGTATAGCTTTGGAGGACCTTCTGTTGCCATGCGCTTTTGACCTGTGAACTCTCCTAAATGAGACTGGAGGCTCGCAATCCGGTCCGCCTTTTCGTTCCCCGGAATGCCCAAATGACCCCTGACCCATGACAACTGAAGGTCCCTGTGTGGGTTGGTGACCAAACGAGTCTTGATTTCTTTCTCAATGCTGGACCGGGGGGGTGAGCCTGTACTCATGTTACGGACCGCCTGGATCGCCGCTTGGGAGTCCGACAGAATGGTGTCCACATTGAGATTGCCCGCCGGGGCTGGTCCAGGCTGTTTCAGGCCAGCACGGACCTCGGCCCTCAGTCCAGGCCCACGGCGGCCTGAATGGTGGCCTGGCCCGTTGCAAACACTGCCCGGGTCACCGTACGGATGGCGTGGGAACCAGGCAGTTCGCAATTTGAGTACAGGCTCCCCTCCAAGGTCCGGCATAGAAAAGCAGATCAAGTCCCTATTGGCCGGCAATATACACAGGGACCTCCGGTTGTCGTGGATTAGAGGTCACCTAGGCATCGAAGGGAACGAAAAGGCAGACCGGACCTGCAATTTCCAGTCCCATCTAGGCTCATTCAACGGCAGCGCCCGCACAGTAACAGAAGGGGGACTACGAGCGTCCTCTAAAGCCATACGAAAGGAGGCGAGAACAAAGGCAGGTTACGGGGCCAGAAGAGTGGAGTGGGATCGGCATACTCTATCAGCATACACCTGGCTACGGATGAACAAAGGTCCCCAAAAGAGCTGGCTCCACCACATCGGCAAAGCGGAGTCAGCGGAATGTGCGTGCGGACACCCATCCGAGACGGGAGAGCACATCGTCTTTGACTGCCCACGCTTCGACCGCCCCAGGAGGGCCCTGTTGGGGGAAAAGAGCAGTTAGGAGGAGCTGGATAAGCCAGAATGGAGAAAGGAGGGGGAGGAGACATATGAGGCCACGGAGGCCTTCTTCAGGCTGCTGTTCCGTGAGCTCTCATAGACGAAGGACTTCTCTGGGCTAGTATTTCAGGAATGTTAGATGTCGCCAATTTTCACGAGTTCCCTTTGTCTTAGCTTTTGTCTTCTGCAGTGGAGGGCTCGAAGCTCAGTCAGGCCTTCGGGTCATCGGCCAGTCCGTTAGTGACAGCATAGGGCTTCGTCTCTTTTTTTGTACTTATCTTGCGTGGGTTTGGCAGATTAACTTGCCTCACCCTTGAATCCACCGGACTTCCGCGTGGCTCATCATGGCCCCCTTAATGGGGCTGCATATGAGTATCAAGTATTTTAAAAAAAAGAAAAAAAAAAGATTGCGTGGGAACAGATTTGGACCTTGTTGTTGTTTTCTGTGTTGATTTTGCCGGTTGTCGTGCCTAGGCCTCCTAGTCGCTGGAGCTCCAGCCTAAAGGGGGGATAGTGTCACAACCGTGTGCTCAGTTGTCCTCGCCATCACCTGCGACGCAGGTGATGGGTTATTACCATTGTTGTCTTTGTCATCACCTGCGATCGCAGGTGATGGGTTATTGTTATCGTTACCTTGCTTGGCTTCCGAGATAGGGATCTTGGGAAAGCTTATTTCCCCCATTGCCCTGACCGAGTTATGTATATATAGAGCCTGTCCCTCGTACTGTCGTTGGATCCCCATCCAACGTCTTGTATACCCAATACAGGACCTTGCTTCTCCCAGCGCTTGTGCACCTCCCTTGTGCACATCCTTGTCTCGTATAAACAACTCTGCAGTACAGCTGCCTCCCTTGACACACGCGGCAACTGCCTCCGCGTGTCTCGTGTCCCTTGCCCTTTGCCTCTCTTGCCTCTTGCCCTTGCCCCCCGTCTCAGCCTTCCCCTAGTCACACACGTAGCGTTCCTACGTGTGTCTTACCCTAGCCTTTCCCCAGATCACACACGTAGCGCTCCTACGTGTGCGATTGCCCCTTGCCACTTCCCCGGCGTACCCCTTGGTCGCCTTGTCCCCCAGAGCCCTCGTTACATCTATGGTCCTAATAACCCCCTGTACCAACTTGCATCAATATCTCAACAAGTTGCCAAAAAGATGCATAATGCATCTGAAACAATGCAAGAAAAGCAGTCTCAGGGTATTCATAGATATAAGTATCTAGAACATCAATATCATGCCTACCAGTACTGGTATCATGGGAAATATACCGATATGCAGCAATGATATCTTGTACTTCTAGAAGATCTTGAATATGCTCTGTATTAGATTCTTCCTTTATTTCATCTTCTGCTTCATCTGATGTAAGTAAATATAAGCATGCTGCAATCTCAAGTGCGGCATCGACATCATGCAGAAGTTGCACTCTTTCTGACGTTCACGGCATGTGTGTGATGTTGATAGTAGTTGGTGTATGTCGCTTTGGTCCATAGCAACAAACCTGGTTTATGAACATGAGGTAATCAAATTCCTCGGCCTATTTTAGTTAGCTTGTGGCTTGCACTAAAAATCTGGTGCATGAACCAGGTTGGGATTTGACAACCCCTATTGTGTTTGTCTTGGTATTACCGAAAGCTTTGAAGGATAAGAGCCACTAGTTTCGTTATGGATCTTCCTTACCACTAACGTACGTGAAGAATACAGTACATGGATATAAGCCTCCCAGGGGGCCCAGGGAAGTCAAGCCTCATTGCGCCTAGGCGGAGCTGTGGGTACCGAGACCCCGAGCCACAAACCAACCCGCACTAAACCCTCAAACAGCCAACCAGACTCCAACAATGAAGAAACCAGCCGAGTTCCCTGCTCTTGCGAGGTTTACATGTGCATGTGACTCACAAGAAAAAAAAAAAGAAAAACGATGATACGTATGTACCTCTACACTTGTTGTGCTACTTATATGCCTTGCCATGTGGCCAGGGCGGAAAACTGTACTGACTGGAATGGATACATGTTTAGTAATATACCGGTACGTACACTAGGCAGGCCTTGGTTTCCACCCTCTATTGTAACTACCTGGCTATATGCCAAAACGTTGTGAATCATGCGTCTGTCAAACGTCTTCCTTGCCTAACAAATCCCCTCACATCAAAACCCTACCCCAAGACATACCAACCTGACTGACTTAGCCTGAGTGAGTACGTAACATTACAGCATACATATACGCCATCTAAGTACATACCATCCATCAGCCTATTTTGCACATGTAGCAAACCCTCGGCATTAGAGTTTTTTCTTTTTGGTCACACATATGTAAGTGCCTATGTATGCTATATAACCCTGACTTCAAGCCTCAGTAATATATCTGTTACTTTCCATCCAACCAATCATATCGGTAGTTTGGTTCTATCGTCAGCAAACCCCTTCCTCCCTCCCCCAGGGCTCGAACAAGGCATAACCTTGAAACCCCCCTCCCCAGCAACTACTCATCGAATAGGGCTATAGCAAGCGTAAGCTCCAAAACGACAACTAGTGTGTTTCTAGAACCGCCAGATGCACGAATCACGAGCCACGAGTCCTAGTCTCCATGTCTATAGCCAATACAAACTCGAATCTACAAACCTAACCACTCACCTGCCTAATCACCGACTGCATGTCATGCCTGCCATTGTAATTCTTCCCACCAATTCATATCCAAAACTGCCCTCTCTTAGGTTGCCTCATGAGTCAGGCCCATAAACCTTCACTCATCCCGACTCATGTGTCTCTCTCTTCCCCACCCAACAACCCCCAACCCCCACCCAACAACCTCTCTCACGCAAACCATATACCCCTACCCACCCTCCTTCGTCTACATCATGACTCAAAACTCCTCCATACACGTGGAAAAAAAAAAAAAATTTCCCCACCCCACCGCGCTAACAAGTTTATTGGATGGCGACTGCCGAGAACCGTGCTACGGCTGAGGTTGGAATTTTGGTAAATACATTGTTCAATATTTATCCGTATATGCCTAGGATCATACTACTAGGACTATGTACCATATCCATTGCCTCCCCGGTCACGGTAGATCCGTATATTGAATTGAGGGTAACAACCACCACCACCACCAACTGTATTTCGCCATGCCATGCAAAAGATAAAAGAGATATTAGCTGTACATTATATGCTACTTACTATACATATACAAACTATCATATCCTAAAGTGATAACGTCTGATTACTCAAACACCAAGCATTCCCATCCACTTATCCATACTTCTGATATTGCGATACATTCCTTATTTTTATTTTTTACCCAATGAAATCTTTTTCAAGTATACTACCGTAAGAAAAAAAAATTCAACACCCAGTCCGCTCGCCCAACAGATTTGATATTATGAACCAGATCCCTGCGTCTTATGTAAACTTGACGATATTGCAAAGTAGTCGTGAGAAAGTCTCCTAATGCATTACGATCACTTGAACTTGTAGTCTTGTAGTAACGAGAGAAGAGATTCTTTATTCAATCATTTGCAAAACTAAAACAAATATAAACACTGCAGAAACCTTATCAATCAAAAATATTGATGAAGAACACCACCCATCAATCAAATCAGTCAGTAGAGAAAATTTATACACTCAAACCGTAGTCCCATCCCCTCTCCTCTCCCGACTTCTCACTACCCTCTTACTCCCTCCCATCGCCTGCCCTCCCACTCTGCCCACCCCCACCCCCACCAATAACAATGCCCTCATATCTTCCCCTCCACTTCTCCGCCTCCATTCTCCACCTGACAGCCTCCTCCTTATACCTCTCCTTTTCCTTCTCGGCCTCGGCCAATAATCCCTCCAACTCCTCCAACTTCTCAACCCGCTTTTGCCTATATCTCCTCGCAGCAAGTGTGTTCCTCGCTCGTTTAATCGTCACCGTATCCTCCTCTACCGCCGATGCCAAGATCTGGCTTGGTGATTGCGATCTGTGAGACCTTGCTCGAGTGGATTCATCAAGGTTCTTCATGCTGGGAGTGGATGTCGAGGAAGTAATCTTTCGGATCTTAGAAGAGGGTGGGGGGGTTGGGAAGGAATCTTCAATGGGGAGGGTTGGGGTGGGGCGTTTGCGGGAGGTTGGGGTGGATATGCTTGTTGTGGAGTAAGAGATAGAGGAGATGGATGGGAAGTCATCATTACCAACAGAGGAGAGAGTAGGGGAGATTAGACTCCTGGTGATGTGGTGGGAAGTCACAGCTGGGGTGGATGTAGCGGTGGAGACCCCGCGGTTGGTGTGAAAACTCTGATGATTATGATATGATTGTGGTACGACGTTCTCTGGAGCAAATAGCTCAAAGTCTATACAATAAGAGGAAAGAGTGTTAACCATATTGTTTTGAGATGATGATGAGCTATGATCATAATGCATCGTGAGGGGGCTGGTGGGTATAGGTGACAAGCCGACTGATGGATTGTTTATGGAAGTGGAAGAAGCTTGTAGATGTAAATGATCTTCAGCACAGGCACTAGTAGTAGGTAGAAAATGAAGCCTTGGTGAGCCGCCATGTCGTTCAACTTGAGGCTCACCTGCACCAATACCCCTACCCGGTACCTGAATCAGATGCATCTGCAACCCCCCTACACCATCACGAGCCTCATGACGCAGACCAAGAACATGTATGTACTCACCAGAGAACATATCCTTCGCGTTAACTTTTCCCATGTCAATAAATGACGTATCCAACGGACTATGAATAGCCGTATTCCCTGGTGTATCAGAAGATGTAGATGTAGATGTAGATGTAGTGGTAGTATTTAGGTTGTCAAATGAAAAGCCAGCCACAAATGGTGATGTATTGGACGGGGATGAAGATTCGTCCGAAGTAGATATATTTGTTAGATCCAGGCCACCCGCGTGACAGGGGAAAAGGTCCCAGCCGTCAGTGGCGAATGAGTCACACCCACCAAGTCCCAATGTCGGGATAGATGGTGACTGGTCAAACCCCGGTACAATGACTGAGCCTGGAGAATTCGAGCATGTATTTGTGGCTGTGCCTACGCACGACGACAGTGACGGGGAGATGGAGAGGTAGTCGGAGAACTGTGACGAGGGAGAGTAATCACTCAGGAGCTGGTCAAAGTCGAAAATGGCAGAGAGGAAGTCTTCAGTGGCGGAAGTATCATTTGCAGCAGAAGTGGCGGAAATGGTAGCAGTGGTTCCAGTATCAGTAGTGGTCACAGTGGCAGGAGAGGTTATGGTGGTGGAGGTTGGGAGAGTGCCGGCAGTGCCGGCG
Organism: Terfezia claveryi; assembly: GCA_015179025.1. Lineage (NCBI taxonomy): Eukaryota > Fungi > Ascomycota > Pezizomycetes > Pezizales > Pezizaceae > Terfezia > Terfezia claveryi. The sequence goes on along the minus strand of WHUX01000108.1, from coordinate 158,959 downwards.
GAGCGGGGAAATCCAGAGCTATTAAAGCTGCGGAGGGGAGCATTTTTCGGGGAAGCGGTATACAAAGAAGCAGTATCATTATCGAGGTGGAGCAAGAAATCCTGATTAACATCGTCTCGTACCGCCAGGAGATGGTGGTGGTCGACGCTCAACGAATGAAAATTAAACGTATCCCGAGCCTGACTTGCCCTCAGCGGACTGGGGCCGACGCCATGCGCTGCCGCCGGGGAAGCCGAAGCCGACTTCGACGGCTGGTGAGCTTCGTCGTAGGCCCGCGTAATAGTGCGAGATGTGGCATAGTGACCTGAGGGCAGTGAAGCCGGCGAGAAGGGTGGGTGTGTTGTGAGTGACGGCGGACATTTTGTCTTGTTTGAAGAAAAGTTAAGGGCCTGGGGTAAAATCGCTTCCGATTAGGGCCCGATCAATTCGCGCGGCTTTGTAACGGTCGCGCGATGACCGGTCTGTTGGGGGGGGGGGGGGAAGGAGGGGGAGGAAAGGGGAGGAGTGGTGGATTGGGGGTTTGTGACTCTCAGTTGAGTCAAGATGAATCAACAACTGCTGATGAGTTGTTGTGGATGGGGAGATATGAGATGATAGTAGAAGATTGCTTTGTTGGCTGCGGATGAAAAGAAAAAGTGAGCAGAGGCGACAGATTGGAGAGGATTTATAAGAGGGGGGATGTGGGCCAACCTGAGGGCCGAGATTCGATATTATTAAGAGGGGTCAGATTGAGCGATCAGGACAGCGGGCAGCTGTAATGCCGTGCCGGACGGTACCGGGCCAGTCTGCCTCGGCGCCCGCAGCTACAGTAACCCGGCGGGGAATAGCGCGGGCCGGTCGACGCTTTTGCCCGGGGGTCATTTCGACTCATACATGCATTGCCCGCTATTCCCCATGCGGCATGTATGAGTCGTCGCCTTATCCAGGAATGATGCAAATCGGAAAAATAAAAGCAAGTAAAATCAAATATCACTTAGGTACCAATCGCATATTTAGATATATATATTTCCATACAAAGTATATATATATATATAAGACGAAACAACGATCCCAGCTAAGCTCGTCCCCACAGTGACACAGACGCGGCTTCCCCAAAACACCCGTTCGTTACACAGACTGAAAGCTCAGCAGGCAATTGTCAGACTCAACTCACATCCCCTTTATCCCATTGACTGAAGCCATTTTTGGGTGAATAACGTTTCTTCTATTGATTGACCCCTTAATCGTGTCCAAGCATGTGAGTGATGTAATTCACTCAAACTTGTTTCAACAATCCCTCACAACCTTTCCCCAAAGTTACACAAATCTCTGATCCAAACGAGCCATCCTCTTACCTATCCCCGGATTCCCCTCTGCAAGTATGAATCTTCCATGCAAGTCTAGTCAATTCCCGCCCCTGCATGAGGCTCGCATATATTTATACCCATCAACAGTACGGAGTACCTAGGTAGGTACGTTTACCTACTTCAAAATGTAATTCATCCTTTTGATTCTGCCTATTCTACTCTAACTATTTCTACTCTACCTCAGTAAATGCCATCAATGCCAATGCAAGCTAAAGCTAGATATGAAAAGGTGCGCAAGTAGAATAAGCCAGTCAACGCCTTTTTCAAGCAACTCAGTCGCTTTTAACCCTAATTAAGATTACCCTTTTTTTTTTTTTTTTCCCCGTATATTACTCTTTCCATCTTTTTGCAAGTAACTTTTTCATTTCCCCTCTCCTAGCTTCCCCCACATCCCCACTTACTTCTTCCTCAGAGCCTCCTTCAGCCCTGTCGTATCCCATCTAATTTCCCGCCCCCCATTCCTTCCTCTTCCTGTGCTCAAACTCGTCCCAGAGGCACTCCTCCTCAACTCCGACGGACGCGTCTCCAACCTCAACCCATCATCAATATCACGTGTCCCCTCTCTAACTCCCACTGTCCCAGCCCCATCTAAACTCCCCGGTGGAGTCACCATCGACACTACTTCCACCCCCACAACCTCATCTTGACTCCTCGGTACGACTATTGCCTGCCCTATGGTCGCTGCCGTCTCCGACCTACTCAAGATCCCAATCTCCTCATCACCATCACTCGACACCGGCGACCTCTGCCCCCCATCCGAAGATGATCCATCAATATCTGTACTTTCTCTCGCCCTTGCTTCTGCCTTGACCTGCTTCGCCCACATCATTGCATATCGTCCATTCAACGTCAACAGCTCTTCATGCGTCCCTCGTTCGACTACTCTTCCTTGGTGGATACATAAAATCTGATTCGCGCCAGTGATTGTGCTCAGACGATGGGCAATGACGAGGGTTGTCCTTCCTTCGGATAACTCTTTCAATGCCTTCTGGATGTGCTGTTCCGTCTCGGAATCCAACGCAGCAGTAGCTTCATCAAGGAGGATAACTCGGGGGTTCTTCAAAATCGTACGGGCGATCGCAACACGCTGCTTCTCACCTCCGGAAAGCCTGAGACCACGCTCACCGACTTTGGTATTGTATTGGTCGGGGAAGGACATGATTTTATCGTGAATACGTGCGGCACGACATGCTTCATAGACCATTTCGTCTGTGGCGTCGGCGTTGGCGTATTTCAAATTATACCTAGACATTTCGGTTCAGTAAACTGAGTGTAGGGATTGTGTGAAATTAGGAACACTAACATGATGGTCTCATTGAACAACACGGTATCCTGTGGGACGACGCCAATCTTCTCCCTCACGCTGTCGATAGTAACATCCCGAACATCCTGTCCGTCAATCGATATTGACCCCTCATCGATGTTATAAAACCTAAAGAGCAATCGGAGAATAGTCGTCTTTCCGCCACCACTTTCTCCAACAAAGGCCGTGGTAGTTCCCGGAGAAGCGGTAAACGTCAATCCCTTGAGCGCCGGCTTTCTCTGGTCATATGAGAAGTGGACATTGTCAAACTTAATCTCCCCTCTACACGGCCCCAATGGCTTCGCATGAGGGGCATCAACTACGGTCGGCCTCTCTTTGAACTAACCGAGTGTTAGCCTATCTCCATAGTCCGCATCCAAAACTCCTAAATCACTTACCAGTTCTAGCATCCTCTCCGAATTGATCATCGAGCTCTGAATACTCCTATAGAACGTCCCAAAGAAATTCAACGGTCCCTGCAGCTGTGCCAAATATGCCAACAGACTGACGAATTTCCCGACCTTGGTCTGTCCCGTGGTAACTTGCCATGCACTGAGGAAACACGCAATGAGTAACCCAATCATAAACATAACGTTTTGGCTAACGTTCATGACATTAAGTGATAATAGAACCTGGTACTCAGCACGCTGGAAGGCTTTGACGGCATTGCGGTAGCGTGTGAATTCGTATTGCTCGGCGTTAAAGTATTTTACTGTTTCATAAGCGATCATGGAGTCATTCCTAGAGGGAATGTTAGTAGTGAAGAAAGCTGTCAACTAGATATAAGAATTACTTGACGGCATCCTCCTCACGAGACTTATTCGTCATCTCCCGACGAATATCTGCTCTCCATTGAGCCATCCTAACAGTGACATAGAGGTAGCAGAAAGTGACAACTGCCACAATCAATGCGTAATACCTTAATTACCAAGTCAATACAACGCCAAACAAGCTGATGGGGATTTGCCAAACATACGCATCAAACTCATACAAGAAATACGCCACGGCCAGTCCCAAATCCACAAGCATAGGCACAACCTGAAATGTGACCATCTCCAAGAAATTATTGATCGCACTACCCTTGCTCAGTGCACTTAGCACTTCTCCGGTTTTTTTCCCCAAATGGAAATCCAAGCTCAAGCTGTGCACATGCTCAAAAGCGCTGGTACTGAGTGCCTGATAGCTGTATTGCCCAATTGGAATCCAGAGCGTAGATCTAATAGCACCAAGAAGCCCCATTGAACCTTGGAGGAAGCGGAAGGTGATATAAAGCGAGATTTCCATCCAGGGAATTCTCGACAAAGCGGACTGTGGCGAGTCCCGAGGATCAACAGGGTGTTCGTAAGCCTGACTGAGAAGATCCGTGACCTTTCCGAGTTGGTGAGGAACCAAGACATTAATCACGCGCTGGACTGTGACCAGAAAGAAACAGATAAGTGCGAGGAACTGAAGCCAATGAGACTTTGCAGGCCAGAGATACGGGAAGAAAACCTATAATACAAAAGTTAGACATCTTCATCCCCACCTTGCGTATGGCGTAGTACATACGGCATATCCACGTAGATATTCCCACCAGCTTTGCCTAACACCGATGATATCCCGCCTTGCCCATCCTGCAGTACCTGTCTCTGACTGTGAGGGGCCGGCTTTTCCTTTTCCGTTCAGTTTGCTCTTCCCATTTGTAATAGTCCCATAGTCTCCTCTCTTGTAAATTCCATTGGCTCTCCTTCTCCTCCTCCTCCTCCTCCTCTGCGTGTTAACACTAACTCCACTCGGCGCCAGCAACCCAGTGCTCTCGTCGTAATCCTCACCTTCAGGTTGTTCATCGCTATCGCTATCCTCATGATCTTCGTCCTCAATGGCATCGTCTTCGACCTCAGCAGACAAAACTACCAAGGTAATGTAAACGCTGATCAAGATGAATAACATGACAATCCGGAAGATATCAATCCCAAGAGCAGTATATTTGTAGCTGGATAACTGATGTTCACTGGATCCATGGTTGACAAAATTCAACAAAAGAAGGACGACTTCGAAAGCGAGCCCAACAGCCCAGGTCAAAACATGTGGCACAGTCGGGTATTGCTTAGTATCGAGCTGCGAGAGCAAAATCAGACTGTAGATAAAAAGCAAGGATATGTTTGAGATCTAATGCAATGACCCGTCAGCTTATCACCAAGGCTACACAATCCAATCCTGCAGTATAGTGCGAAAATGCCAGAAACTTTAGGGGAGTAAAGGTTAAAACATACCACCACATCTTGTCCACACCACCATCCAGCCTTGACCAATGCGTGCAAGATAATATTTGCCGAATTCGCTATAAAAGACAGAATGATAATCACCAATCCCCAACTTAGCAGCGCCTTCCTAATCGGTGTCAAGGCCACATTCTTATTTTCCACCCCCGCTCCCCCATATCTTCCCTTTGGCCCACCCTCATGGTCCTCCAAATCCCCCCTAAACCACGCCCCAAACCTCGCCCTCAGTCGCCCAACCCACCCTCGGCTAATGTTGTCGTCAAGTTTATCTTGCGTGACAATATCCGATAAACGATCTTCATCGTCTGCATCTTCATCGCTAAGATCTGACCCTCCTCGACTGAGGTTGCTCCTATCGGCAAGACCGCTGTGGGGACTTCTCCCTCGAGCGGGTGAGGAGCGTGCAGTAATCGGTGGTGAGGCCCATGCAGGTTGTGGTTTCTTCGAAGCAGTGTGGATTCCCCACCAGGTGAGTGCGCCGAGGAAGAAGACTAAGAGGAACAGGGGATAGATGTAGTGTATTACGACTAGCCAGTGTTGTACTTGTGTTTGCCCCGGTTGAAGCGAGGGTATTGTTGCATCCGGGAATGACGGCGGTGGTGATGAGTCGAAGGACGAGGATGCGCCCCGGAAGGATAATACCGGGACTGCCATCGTTCACGAGTCTTTGTTTGCTATGATCAAGCAGGTTTCTGTTAGTTGGTCCTCAGAGGCAGAAGTCAAACGAGGGAATACTTGAGAGGCTGCGACAGTGGGGTCTTGCGATTACCAGCAGTGTAGAGAGGGAGTCAACAGAGTGTGGACGATGCAGGCGTATATGTAATCCGGCTAGGAAGCATCTCAATGTTGTTTGTTATGAGTGGAGTGATAACAGAAGGTTGCAACGGTACCTTACCGCACACCAGGCCCCCAAATGCGCATATCCCGCAATTGACACGCCCAAGACGCATCGTGCCGTCGTCCACCCGCGAGATGGAGGATCAATGCAGTGGAAAGAAACAAAAAGAAAGGAAAAGATCGGAAGGCTATTTCTTACATTCAATTCAATGGGTCTGATTGGCGTATTGAATCCACTGCAGCCCAGCCCGTCAGGGGGGAATCCGCCCCTATCTCCCACAATTCCTACGCGCCGCAGCAGGCAAGAAGTCTTTCCTCTGTTCTATTTTGCACACAATCCCGGAGGTCCTTTCGTCGTTCCTGGGAAGTAGTACCTATTCCCGGCGGTATCGTCCTTGGTTTGGTGATACTGGATGGGAACCCAGTTTGGTGCCCCAGTGCGAAAAGGAGCACAGGAAGATGAAAGGAAAGAAATCAATGGGGGCGCAGGCGGAAGAGGAGGAGAGATGAAAGGGTGAGAGGATTGTTGGGGGCGATATTATGAGGCAATCAATCCCCAAAGTGCTGTGGAGAAGCGCGCCAAGCTAGCAGCCCCCTATGTAGTACAAGATCAAGCACTTTTTACTGAGACCCGTATTCAAGCGGGCTATGCATACGGGCGTTTATGAAGGGCCACTGGCCAGTTGTGAAGCAGCCGAGTGCAGAAGGGCTACTGTACGTAATATCACGTTTCTTGCACGGTGGCGACATATACGCGAGTCCTACCTAGAAGGCGGAGTCAAATATAGCACATCGCTCAGTGGAGCAATCCGAACGACACGCTGTGACTGCAGTGGGCGGTTTTAGTAGTAGAGTACCCGAGTATTGGCCACCGCAAACAAGGAAAAGAAAAATCAAAGAAGTAAACTTTCAACAATACCAGTATAGCCGTGGATAGGGCAAGCTGAATCAGGGTTGCAGAGCTTCAAGACTGCGATCGACAACCATGGTGCTTGAAGCAAGTACATAGGTGGTCATGGCATGTTTGGATAGTGGAGCTCCACGTCGTCGGGTGGGTAGACTTACACTTAATCGCCCCCTTGGTGAATCATGGAATGTTCAGGCTGCTTGTATCGCAGCAGTTGTAGTTATATAATGGTGTTGTGATCGAGAACTACTCGGTACGTCGCAAACTACCAATTGCAGTGTGATTCTCGCTAATGCCGAGTACAGAGTCTGCCCAATTGGGAACTTTTCTAGCAGATGCCAAATCTGCATCGTCTCTGAAAAAGATCCCCGCCCGTGCCCTGGACTTGTTGACTGTTGGAGTTGGGAGAACAAGATACGTCAAGGATGCCCTCGGTGCCGAGACTACTGGTTGGCTGCGCTGCCAATCCTGCCCATGTACGGTAAGGTTATCACCTATCAAAACGTTACGGATGTAGGGAATTCCCAGCGTGGCAATGCAAAATGCCGCTCCACATCCTAGACCAGCTAGTTGAATCTATCTATGTATCGCGTGGCCAGCATGTAAGATAAGCTATCGCTTGCGGACAGCACACTGGCGAGGTGTAGGTTCTGTACAGCTTCAGAATACTTTGCATCATGTATCGGACCGGATTGCAGCAGCTGAGTTGGTGCATGGACTCCCCATGTGGCATCTGGTCGGTCCCCCGCTGTCAATTTTTTAATAGTTACTTCTACGTCGGTCGAATTTTGAAGTTGGATGTTTGCTTTTTCTTGAAACCTGTACCTTACTTGCAGGAGTCAGCTGAATGAATTTTGCACCTAGGTACCTACAGGCCGGATGCACATTCGAATCCAAATCCTTATGATTCTATTTACCATCCCTTATGTACCTAGATCAACAGTGCGTGAACTACCATCAATCTAGGTTTTTGACGACGTTCCAAGCCAATATGTTCTGGGCTTCACCAGCAGATGTTTTGTCTCTGTAGTAGGCTTGTTATAACCATTTTCTTTGAGGTCCTTTGGCATTATATTGTTTCTTCGATAGATACGTATGGAGCTGCATTTCTCGCTATAGCCTTCCAGATTCATCGCGCCCCCAGATTCCTGACATAATGTAGTCGGCAGTAGTCTGGTTGGCACTCGGCGAGTCGGCAGTAGTCTGGTTGGCACTCGGCAGTTCCATTTCGGTACTCTGGCTTGGCCGAGGGACCGTAATTGTATGCTGCCGCAAGTGGCATGTCGAGCCGGTTGCCAGGTTTGTCTCGGGATCAGCTCCGTCAGCAGGGATTACAGTACTACTATTCTGGATTGCAGCACTACGTCGGTGGCGGTGGTACTCCTTGACAATATATCTTGCTGATATACTTAATTATCTAATCCAAGGATATGATATATATATGTCCGTATGTATGAGGCTATACATGAAATGGCATAAGAAGGAATAAACATCCGAGGACGTTAAAGTATCTGCTCACCCAATTTTCCAAATCTTATGATTAGTCCTATCAATATTGTTGTTGCCAAATTAGAATAGTTGCTGGCAGTCAACCAACCGAGTTCAGGGAAAGTTTAGTTCCCATTTCAAGTCTTTGCCTAGCTTCCTATATTCGCGAGTAAGTACTTAGGATAATAACGTTGTAATTAATCATGTAAAGGTCGCTGGATCTAGGGCATATAGAATCTTAGCAAGTGCAACCAACTGGCGTCCTTCTACTGGGGAGCTCTTACGATTACACCCAAGGCGGAGAATGGCGGATGCTAGGTATACGAATACCTGTGTGGGGTACGGTGGAGCGTCTGGAAGGCTATCAAGGAACACAGGCGAATTGTCAACATTCCTGTTGACGTTTGGTGAAAGCTGAAGAAGCACCAGATGACTTTTTAAGATTTGTGACACATACTTAGGTAACATTTATTCGTCTCCAACCTGCTCCAGATATGCATGCTACATCGAATTCAAATCCTTGTGTTAGCTTACCACTTACTAAGTAACTACATGTACATATTTTTTCCCGTGGAGGTTATGATACCGGTAGAATACTTGAGTACATATGAGAGAATGATATATTTCAATCTCGAGTACTTCAAGATTCTAGTGAGTAACTACTGAAAGTAGGAAGCTAGGAAAGGAGCTGGAATACGGGACTAGAGGGTGATGTGATGTACGTCATCGAATTTGCATAATCGAAAGCTATCTAGTTAAATCTTAATTTAAAACCTCCTTGCATAAACTAGGTTCAATTTATGCACGAATCTCATATTTTTTTTTAAAAAAATACTGCACGAAGTTCATACAGAGTAGTATGTTCATTGTTTTGTCTGATCCGGCATGAACCTGTGATTTGAAGCTCAAAACATCCTTCTCGTCCTCGAAATCAGATCATGGTATGTGTATTCAAGCGATCGCAGTATAAAACGGATCGGTCTTCGGATTCATATTCCACCAAACAAACTTAAACCCCACAGATAAAAACTACAATACTCCCCACAATGTCACTCATCATCCTGCGATCTATTTTAACCTGCGCACCATTTCTCTGTGCGCCCCCTTATATTGTCCATTCTTGTGGCCCCGAGGGTACCTTTTGCTGCGCGGGGCCCATAGAATCAACCTGCTGCCAAAAGAGTGACATTTAGAAAAGGGGAAGGTGCTTTTTGTATTGAGTGGCTTCAACCTGTACCGACGAGGATCACATCTCGTTTCTACCGATTAAAACGGATTTTGAGTCTCGGGTCTGCTGCACTTGAATGCACTTTACATGAGGATGGTGGAAGATATACTAGCACTACGTACTTGCGTCTTTGTGGAAGTCGTGAGGTTTTTAATCCCCCAGAATTTTGATGGTTCGTTTCCTTTTCTTAATGCCTAAGGTGTTTGGGCCTAATTTGGCCTTGTGATGTCTTGTTGCAATTGATTCGTTTATGGCTTGAGTAGATTTACAGCTTGGGCGGATTGGATTATCTCTACTACGCAAATGGGGGAACACTTTATCGCTATGCCACTTAATACCATACACTCATAGCATGGGAACTGGACTGTCGTTAACCTTTGGAGGATTTGCCTATGCCCTACAGTAGGTGGGATGGAGGTTTGAATGTATTACGCCTGGCGCCATGGCACCAGACAAGCCCGGAAGCTGTTGCAACCGTGAATACCGAAGGACCCCAGGATGTGAGAATCTTCAAATACGTTGCAGTCCCAACAATCTATTCGTTAAATTCAAGTCAATATGTATGTGGCCCAGGATAGGAAGTATGTACACTACATTACGTTATACCCCATAGAACAGTACTGAAAATGGCTAGGCTGCTATAATTCTTTTTCAGCAAGGCTATATAAAATTACACATGAAAGGTCATATCATTATGAGTATCTATGCGAGTCACCAGTTGTAAATTTACAAACTTGCGCGGATTACATTTGAATAAGTGCATATATGCCTCATTTGACCTCATAATTTTTTTATTTAAAGTCTGTACTCGCAGTCAGCTTTAGGCTATGACGAAGCCTGGAACCTTTGACGGAACCTTCATTGGGAGCGGTCGACCCCAACCCTCATAATCTACTTTACGCGAGACGAGCCGGCTCGAGCCAGGGGTGGGAAAGTCCCAAGCCACGGCTTGAGCCTGGAGATCCTTGCAACCGTGAAATACCGAAAGTAGCTAGTGTGTGAGAATCTTCATAATACCGTCCCATTGGTATGGTTTTTTCTTCTATACCACTATTGCCACGGCTTTTATTGTATGCACTACCTCAAATCCGCTTAAATGGCAACACAACCTCTGCCAACAGTTCAGGAATTTGCGGGCCGATACCAGGAATTACAGGATGACTATACAGTATCTGGAGCTGGCTCCCTGTGGTTTGGCAACTATCTTTATAACCGAAAACTATCAATTCATGCAGATGTCTATTCGGGATGAGCCAGGACATCGCCACATTTACTGTACACACTGCACTCGCATGCCATGGGAAGAAGCAGCAAAATTTACAAGTACGAGTGCACAATTCAGCACTTCCGACATCACCGCCCTCGTCGGCCTACAACACAAGAGGAGGAAGATCTTTTAGCTGAGGAAAAGCTTGAATGAAGTAGTACGGAGGGAAATTTGCCTTTAGTGATTGCAGCGTTTGTAGGTGATGAGGATGAGGATTAATTGATTGACTTGATTTCTGCGTGTGTTTCTTATTTCTATGTAATATAAGATATATAGCGTATTCATATTTATTCTTTATGATCTCTGATCTGGCCACTGTGTGCGAGCTAGGCCTAATCTGATTCTGATTCTGCTTGAATAGCTACGCTACTCCTCAAAAGTTTATTGTCCATATGCATTCCTGGCGTCCCTAGTAATAGTTTTCTGTTGATTCTGGTAAACCATTACTCGTATTCATCCCCTAGGATAGGTCAAAGGCGATTGTTCAGCCTTCGGGCCGCTCCCTACCACACCTCCGTACAGGACAAGATACCTCCCCAGGAAAACAAAGGACGTATACCAACAAAAAGATGAATAGTACAGTAAAGGAAACAACAAAAATTTTCAATACCCTAACTCTTAACTTACTCGCCCTATCACAGACTCCTGTGGAGACCAGGGCAAGCCATGGTCAGGCTTCCTGCTTGTTATTGATACTCTTGAATGGCATTCTGCGGTCCTTTACCTTCATCAAAATTACCGGCAAAGTCTTGTTCAAGGTCTCAAAGTTTGGTGCCATCATTGGCGCAGCTACTCCCACAAGGCGCACGACAGTCTTTTTACAGAAAGTACATCTCTTGCCAGTTGCTGTGCCGGTGCTAGTTGCACAGTTACGACAAATTGTATGGTTGCAAGGGCGAATGCTATATTAAAGATCTTAAATCAGTTTTTGGCTGGAGGAAAAGGGCCGCAGTAGAGGAAAGCATACATGTAAGGAAAGCACAGTATTCACGGAGCTTTAGTACCCGAGATACAAATACAAGAATAGGAACAATGTGACTTACACACAGTCAGCCAGAGCCCTTAAGCAGATAGCACAAACTTGAGGTACTCTTGGATGATAGATGGTGTCTTTATTGGCTGAGGCAAGTGTAGCTCGATCAATTTGAGCCACAGACCTAAGCTTCCCAAAGTCTCCAGAAATTACCGAAGGATCCTCGTTCAGGAACTGGAAAAACGGTAACCCAGCATTGGCATACGTTTGAACTGATATCGGAGTCGGGGGCATGAGCATGCCAGTGACCTCTTCGAACCTAACAGCATTGATAAACTGTATATTAATGAACCTACTGCGACCAGTGTCCCATATATCTGCCGGATTCTTGTCTTCTCGAATGTTCTGGTTGATTTGGCCACCAGCAGCTATGCCCATAGTCAGTGGCTCTGGATTACAGCCACCACGAAGGCGCAAGATCAGATGCAGAGTGGCCTGTTGGGTAATATTATAATCTGACAGTGTTCGACCATCCTCCAGTTGTTTACCTGCAAAAATGAATCGCTGTTGGTCTGGGGCAATGCCCTCCTTGTCTTGGATCTTCGACTTAAGATAATTAATCGTGTCTAAACTGCTAACGCAAAGGGAAATTGTTTTTCCGGTAAGCATCTTAATATAAATAATATATGACGACTCCAGATTGGGATATCCAGAACTGAGGGTACTATGCGAGGCGCTGGCTATGGAGAGGCCAGGGCTAGGACTAGATGTGCTGTGGGAGGAACTAAAGGCTTGGTGCGTAGGGCGCTGTGTTAGTGGATCTGGAATGATGCGCTTTTTGGCAGGAATAATTTCGAGTTGAAGGCCACCAACGTTTTCCTTGCCCGTCACTTGATGTTCGATATTGTACCCAGTTCCAGCCGGCATGGCAACAAACTGACTCACAGTACCTGGTGCTCATCTTAGTTTTTATTTTTCAATTAATTCGACTCAGTGGTATTTATTGTGAGTAGGTATATGTGATCCTGAATGCTCACCTGGTGCTATTGCAACACCATCGAGCCAAGGCTGAGGTGGGACAACCACATAATCTTGCTTGGGGGGGACTCCATTTCTCGCTTTCAATAATGTGCTCATGTCGGGGACCATTGGCTCTCCGGTAATCCCATTTACTCCACCAACGAACACTCTGATTGCATACGGTTCCTCATTGTGAACCTGGTATCCATTGAACTGCATCCACATTGCTTCTCGCTGATACATAGGTAAAAACATTCCGCCTTTTTCTACCATGTCCGGAGGTAAATTCGATTTGAACGCTGCCACATTGAAAAGGGGGAAGCGTCCAAGGCTGGGAGGCAATTCATGCTGCTGATTGTCGTCTGGTACGCGGACGGTTCGATGGAAGGAGATTTTTAATTTTTTGTCAATTACGATCTCCGTGACAGCACCGGTGACTTCTGTGCTGCCCTGCCCACCGAGAGTTACCTCGAGAGGTCCTAGTAACATATCGCAAACGTTTGAAGTAACTGATAAAAACCCACGCTGTTGGAACTCGACTCTTGCTCTAGAACCGATATCAAAAAGGTTCAAAATCCCGGTCAGCTGGATTTGAGATTCCCAAGTAGAGCCTAAATACCTTCAAAATGGCGGTGGAAAATGGTTACAGAATGAGAATATCAAGTTTTTTGGTGAGAGTTGCTGGTCGAGATTGTTTACCCAAGTTGTATGACTGTCAACGCTGGTAGAACATGTGAGGTTTACACCTGTGCATTTGAAATATATATACCTCCATGGGTAACATGCGGGGTGGTAAGGCCCGCCATACTATACCTAACTAGGTAAAACAAGCGAATTCTTCATAACATTGCTACTAGTACGCCTATCTTGTTGCTAGCGTGCATTACCATAAAAGCGTGCTTTACCTACTGTAGTTAGGTATAGGGAAGATCTACAAGACTACAAGTTCGTGATCCTTAGTGATTGGACAAGACTGTTCTAGTATCTGCAGCCAGCCTCACGTGTTCTGGTTTCGCGCATGCACAGCATGCATGTAGACGATTGGATACATCTTCTAGTGTTTGTCATACTAATTAGGCTGATACTTTTAGTGAAGGTATCTGCCAAATATGCAGCGCATGGCTTGATATGCTCACGATACGCAAAAGGCTTTGCTCGATTCTTTATGATTAGAATGACGGTATAAATATATATGAGTATATCAGGAACAAGGTGTGTGGCCCATATCATAGGTCTACCCATCTAGGTACCTGAGATAATGAGAAGGGTAATATTATTATGGCCGTGCGTTGCTATTGGTCTTGGCAGAGATGATGTGAGAAGTTAGTAGTGCAGTAGACTTTTTAGCTGGAGGCGCAGGCAGTATTAAATTATCTTAATCTTCCTCGTACAGTCTGGATGAGGTTTTTTCTCAAGATCATTTCTGACGTTATAGTATCAGGGGTGAAGGCACCCAAATCATTTCGTGCGGATACAATATAAGTAAATATATATCAGTAATATTCGTTTCCAAGGTCACAATTCGACCTTGATGGGGTTTCGATATAATAGTGTATCTAGACGTGTTCACGCGCAAACAAGGATTGAGGAGTGGGAATGGGGAATTGAGGGTAATTCAATTGAGGGGTTGACCTAAAGCTGTACGAGGGTGAGATACCGAGCCCAGCTCCGCAGATTCATACCAGAACCAGCTCCGACTGCCTACCTATAGGTAAAGCTTTGTGTGTTGTTGACATTTGAGGTTGGCATGCATGCACGAGCATATGCATACCAACTTGAGAAATACCCGCAGAGTTACATCAATATCCCCGGAGATAACGAGAAATTGAACTGTGTACATAATGATAAAGGCTGAAAGCAACGGGAGACAACCAAAATAAGGATATGAGTACTAACTAGTATTGATATAATAGGAGCCTGATTTAGCTTTATGAGAAAGTTTTATTTTTCTTAGAAAAAAAAATATAATCCTTCAAGATGGTATAACGAGCCACCAGGAAACCCTAGTCAAGAAAGTTAATACGGAAAAAGGCTCAGGCGGAACACGATAAGAATTGCCCTATCCTACGCAGGCGCGGAACAAATAGTCTGGTTGGTTGGAACAAAATTTTTTTCCTCTTGTCTATTTTAAACGTATGGCGGAGACTTTCTGACAGAAAGGTGGCCGGTCATGACGAGCTCATTGTTCTCGAACATATCCAATGTAATACGCGAGCACGCAGAAACATCATATCAATGCAAATACTTTCAAAAAGGTACCTACTGATGCTCTCTATGTACACCACTAGTGCGCTATGCCATTCGACCTTATAAACTGGCTACTATGTCCCTATTGAAGGCTATCGTCCAGTATAGGTTGTTCACTTTGAATATGTACCTGTAACTAGGAAAAAACGTGCTGACTGAGCGTGGGAAATTATAACTATCATGAAGGGCTGAGTGGATTGCAGGAGAGAGTGCAATTAAGCAGCACAATTAGTCTGATTGGCACTGAAATAGCCATCCGACATTGCTATCCGCCTATAAACGAAAATTTAGAAATCGAAGAAAGATAGCTCTTGTTCTGAACAATAGGAAAAACCAATAAACAAACAAAACAAGCGTCCAAATCCCGTTTCCTCTCATAATACAATGGGGTTAGCAGAGTGATATGGAAGGCGTCGGTACTGTTTAAGTTGACATTGAAACCTTCGAGAGCGTTAACAAAGCGGATTCTCGCGCACTTTGGCTATGGAGCGATTACAGCAAGAAAAAGGCTATGTTGTAGAAGTAATGAATCGGATGGGCGTAAATAGACTACTCAACTTTGGATGTTTTGGAAACGGTGTGAATCTTATGGGAGTTGTGGGTAGAAGTGCCCTTTTCTTAGTCTGGTTGCACTACCCCTCGCAGAGGCCCTTTTCTGCATCCCAAGTCCACTTTTCGATTATACGCTAGTGCTTTTTTAGCGTGTTCTTCCCTTCCGCAAACGCCCTCGATTGTTTAATGCTTCTAGAATCAGGTTGGCATTATCAAGAATATTTATCACGGTCACGGAATGTCCAGAGCTGCTGCCGGTTGGGGGAAGCATAGGTACATTTTTTTAATTTTTTTTTTTTGGAGTCTATACATCTGTGGACCCTAAGGCTATGAGACGGAGCATAGGTACCGGTACCGTACATGCCGTTGCCATCAAATTTGTATGGGAAGCAACATGACAACAACTTCACCCACATTCTTAACCATCTATACAACGCAAATCTGGTTCGGTCTGTTAGATTTCTTAGGATATTAGAGGAATAGGTATTCTTGGAAGAATTCAAGATGTAGAGCTTCCTGCTTGCTTGCCTCGATCTCTCATGATTTTTCAAAAGTGGCTTTTTTGGTTGAACTAAACACGGTAACAGGCAGTGTGTAGTGATGAGAATCGAGAGGGAAGTCGCTCTTATGAAAGGTGAATATACTTAGTCTGGTTGGGAAAATACTATGGAAGGGAGACACAGATAAGGAAGTAGAAAAAAAACACTGTCTGACTGAGCTACTATTGACCCTCTGGTAGACGTCGGAGAATAAACATCCCACGATTCCGCTCCATCGTTATCCTTCCTCCAGACCGGGTAATCCAGGTCCACCCAGCTTGCTGAACTCTGCTCTTTCTATATTGAAGCTAGGGCACTCGAAAATTAAATGTACATGCGATCTGTGCTCACTAGGGTTGCCGCTCTGGGGGACTCGGGGGAATCAGCTCTGCCATGTGCTAGAGGCAGGAGTTGAAGGGACCGCGGTTGGTCCTGACTCTCTACCGAGGGGCTAGTGCAAGCCAGGTGCCAACCAGACTAGCAAGCGAGGGATAATGCAACAAGACTAGTCCTGACCCAGGTGTAGGCTGAGAGGGCGTAATCGACGTTCGTGATTCCAAAGCCGCTGGGTAGTTTCTTAGATTGGCTCGTCTGGCTCTGGTAAGTTGTTCCTGAGACCTTCTGCAGTGGTGATCGCTTGAAGGCCTGGAATGATATGAGGAAGTTTATTCAAGGGTCTATTGATGAATATAACCTGCTTACTCTCTTCGAGATGTTGTGCAACTAGACTACCTGCTTACATAGGATTTGCTATATGTTACAGCTATTGAGTCTTGGCATCGTGGCAATGTGAGTAGTTCATGGAATTCAAACAATAGATTGAATTGTTTTTTAGTCAGTGTTGCATATACTTAGCCTAAGGCCATGATGAGTCGCTGAATGGATTCTGAGCCTAGGCACCTTCTGCAATTTTTTTTTTTTTTTCTAAATACTCATTACTCCTGTTCGGTCCCGGTAAGGGGAAGGCTCCTGGGGGGGGGTATTTGATGATATACAAGTGCGTTAAAAAAGGTCTGCGAAAGCCGAAGTGCTGAGCTGAGCGTGGGATATTCAGAAAGAAAGAAAAGTTTGCAGAAAACTGTTTAGAGTTGCACGTGAAAGTTCAAAATGTAAACAAATCCCCCTGTTGCAGCCAGACTGCAAGCGTCATAATCTTGGTCAAAACAAACTTCAACACAAACTAACCTAATCACAACGAAACCCACTCATTGTTTCTCCATCCCACATTCACCTCAAAAAAAAACAGCCCACAATAGAGGTTAAATTGAAAGTCCAATACACACTTACCCTTCCTTTCCACATGTCTCCTCGCCTGTCACACACACCCCACTCTAAGCTTCCAAAGCCGAAAATCTCTCTCAATCGTAGCCCACAACGGCCTAAAGCCTCTGCACGCCGGCAAACAAACAACTACATCACCCCACTCCCGTCTGAACCTTTGGGTCGGAATTTCGTTCCTGCTTCACCCAAGGATCCACCGAAGCGAGGCCGATATCAGGACGAGTCCAACAGGCCCGGGCAGAAGTCTGCAAAACCTCACCACAAGCGCCCTAATCTCTGTGGTGTGTCTCTGCCATCGGCTGTAGGCTCCACACCTCAACCGCCTTCCGCCTTCGAATCCCCGCTGATGGCGGAACTCCGTGAGCAGTATAATCAAACACCGAGCCCTGAGCGACTACCACTCCCCCGCCCGGCCGTGGTTCGGTTCGCTGCTATTGCGCAATATGCGAGCCCATTAGAAAGTAAACAACAACATCAACGCCAACAACAACATCTCAGATCTCGCTTACCAGTACAAGGAACAGCAATCGACTCTCTGTCTCCACGCAAGTTGTTTGGACGCCGCGATGCCGCTAAATCTCAACCATTGATTCAGAGCAATCCGAAGAGGCGAGAGGTGACAACTTCAAGGGATATGGGTCGTGATAAAGAAGAGGCTAGCAGCAGCCCTGTGATGACATCCGAGGAGGCGCTTACGCCAATGTATTTCACCATGCAATATAAGAATAGTCGGTCTCATGTCTTGGGCCCAGAAGATGATATACCCCTCCGGGGGCTCGGCTTTGCCGCTGTGCAAAACCACGACTCTCATGACGGCTATAAGCGCAAGGTATCATTAAGGTTTCAAAGGCCTGAAGCACATGTCGTAGAAACAGGATATATACAAGTGGATGAGCTGGAGATATTGCAGAGGAGCAAACCGATACAGGACGAATACAGGACCGACCTGGTGGCTCAGCAGCCTCACAATGGCCAAGAAGCAACACTTGGGTCGCATATCGGGGGTCAGGGTCGATTGCCTGAGGGTCAACCAATCTCTCAGGTGCAAACCAGATCAACTACCAACCAGCAACTGCGCCTTATGAGAAGGGAAAGAAACGAAGCTTGTAGTCTAAGGGCCACTACTGAGGGTTCCCCCCTGGAGGAAGAGGACACATATTCACACTGTGTTGAATCAAAATGTACCCCTCAAGCGGCATCAAAGCCAAATGTTTCACTACCTGGAAAACAAGCGAGTAAATCTCTAGGGTATATAAGGAACTTAGGCACTAGGAACTTTTCGTGGGGCAATAATACTTCGAAGGTTGCGACCAAGATAGAAGAAGGAGTTACCACCCAGGCACTCGAGAAGGAGAAGCGGATTTTCATGAAGAGGACAGGAACGGTCTTGGAGAAAGTGAGAAAATTTGAAGCACTCAGTTCTGGTATACTGAAAGACCTCCAACAACCAACAACCACCTATCCCCCATTAGTCACTTTTGGTTCCGATTTACTAGATGGTAAGCCGTCTGGGCCTGTGCTGAAGGGGTGGTATACGAATTCCAAGCTGAACTTGCGGCAATATTTCCAAGGGAAGGGCAAAGAACTTTCTAGTGAGGACATTGCACCTGCCGATCCCCAGGTACATACTCTGTTTGGACCAAGTACCACTCAGCGTCGACAGAGCTGTGCTGGCACTGAACAGTTCAGTATCTATAATCCAAACACCCCGGGGGCTGTCCGCCGTAAGGTCTCAGAGGCAAAGGAGAATCTCAAGTTGCCAGTCAGTAAAGGTTACCAGAAAAAATCAAACCCAGAGGAGACTTATAAATACCAGAATCCAGATGGGGGACGCTTCCCACCTTGGCCAAAAAATAATAATCTCGAAATGGCTAGGAAGAGTCCTGTTAAGACGAGTGGCAGCAGTATGATTGATGCTAGGCGTAGGAAAACCGACACGTCATTGCTGCCGCTCGCAAGGGAGGCGAGAGCCGGCCCGCACTCCATCGTGAGGTTACTTCGAAGCGATGTAAGGCATTGTAGCCGTCATTTTCTATCTAGTCAAATTAGAATGTCAGCTAATCATTCATCTCGTTATAGGCGCCTAAAGGTATCGGGAGTCATAATACTGACATTAACCCAAACATAGAGCCATCAGAGTGGCGTTGCTCAATGGCATATTGGGCCGGTCGGTTTTCCACCATGAGAGATATCATGAGACAAGAAATCCTGGCCTTGGAGAACCCTAGCTTGGTTTGTGTCGATGACTGGCATCAAGATTTCGTAGAAGCTGTATTCAAACGCTTATTCGACAGTAGTACCACGAAGCAGTTTTCTATTCCAAACGGAGCGAATTATAGTGAGAAAAAAGTGGCATATCTCCGGGAATATCAGAAGGAGACGATGGAGGTCGTGGCGATCAAAAATCGAAAGAGGTACCCTTTTAGTCGCCACCGGGATGACGACGACTAGGTCAAGAGAACCCTTATTAAGTATCTAAATATGTAGGGTAGGCGTAGGGAGATCCAACTAGGTGAGCGATGAAGATGAATATGGATTGCAGTCAAATGTGTAAGTGTTTGCACAGCAATAGGAAGGAGTGAGTTCTAGTAGTTCTAAGAATCCCTTTCAACACTGACACCTTAGGCAGGCTCACACAAGGCAAATTTTTGTGCAATGCGGCGACAATAACGTGGACTGACTGAAAAGAGAAAATAGATAGAGCTTGTGAATATTTTAGCTTGAAACTTGTATTGTGAGGAAAGATGATTTATGTTGAACTGTTGCAGATGTATTAGGCTCCTTTGCATTATTAGGGCTCCCGCTTTTTTTTTTGGCCGTTAGGGCCATTACTTTAATGTTGCTATATAGGTATAGGCTTGTGCAGAATATTTTGATTCCTATTAGGTCTTTTGTTGTACTATTCCCTGAACTTGTAGGAACCCTGGGGACTGGATAAACTCTGGAGATCTCCAGCATAACTGTGTGAAGAATCTAAATCGCATATAGCTAACACCTTTTCCAATCTATTTCAAGTTCAGTCTGCTGGAATCAGCAAATACCACAAGTACTTCACAATTGAACACCGACAATTAGGAGCACCCTCGAGATGTGTTTATGTGTTTGCATAGACATATTCGCCGTAGCAGGTCTTCTGCAGATTTTCCTAGCAGTCATATCAAAGCAGATGATAGCGTGGGGGCTGGAAGAGCAAGTGTCGGCTGATTTGCATCAAGCCTCATTGGGATCAACACAAAGCTTCTGCTCCGCCGAGCATAAAGTTCGGTTAGTGTTGGGGTTGGAGCAGTAGTCGTCATTGGTGTGGGCCATTGCCGGTGTACTATTGCGAGCAGTGCTGTGGAGATAAGGACGACAAAGAAAGAAAGGGAACAGAATTAGAATATTAGGGATCCTGGGAGCTGCATAGTATCCCACTATTCAGGTAGGAAGTGTGATTTGAGATAAGTACTAGGATTGAATGAGAGTTTGAGGGGCATAGTTCGGGGTATGGGGAGGTAATTGACTACTCTTTATACATATAGATATTCGGAATATTCAAGACCCAATGGTACTGGTGCTGACAATTGCAGTCCATGAGGAGCCACCATCAACACCATCAATCGGAACGTACACTGCCTGGGTACTGACATCGGGTCGATGTGAGCCAGATCTGTGAGAGTCAAAACCCCACGAATGGCAATGGAAGCGGCACAGGCAGGTTGATAAGTAAAATAATGAGGAACCCAACTGCGTGCGGGGACCTTCTAACCCAGATATGTATTACAGGCCGGAGGGAGAAGGGGGGGGGTGTGAGACGAAAAGCTTGAGGAGGGAGGCAGGCAATTTAATGACTTCGAGGACTCCTAAAGGACGAGTTCACATCAATTGAGACTGCCATTGCTGATAGAGCAGGAATGTTGCGCGATGAGTGAATGAAGAGACTGAGTCTCAGGGGAAATGTGGAGAGCGTATAGGTGGAGACCGTACGACTGAAAGCAAAGCGGACTTGGCGTCATGGGCTTGGGAAGAGCAAATCCAAGAGACGGGGAGAAGGCGAGAGGGTTAACTATCCGATAGGAGAGGGCGGAGGGTAGGAGCAGGATGGAGCTATGGAAAAGGGACGGAGGGATATGCTTTAATTGGGAAGTTAGCTGATGGGGAGATAGCGAGGATGAAAGGAGCGCTGAAGGCTGCCCCAGAGGGGAAAGCCTTACTTCTCTCCGATTCTCAAGCTGGCATCACGGCAGTGATCAAGGCGGGGAAAGAGGAAAACCTAAGGCATACGACCTTAAGAGGGTTTTAGAGGAGAGTTAAAAAAAGGAGAAGAATCGGTAGAGGGGCAGATGGTTAAATGCACATATGGGGGATTAGGGAAAATGAGAGAGCGGACCAGATGGCAAAGAAGGGGGCGGAGAAGGCCACAGGTGACGGAAGGGGGATAGAAACAGGAATGGAAGAGGCCGGGATAGGAAGGGCAATTCGGTGGAACCGAAAAGCGCTGATTAACTACACTCAGTGCAGGACTGGGAAAGGAAAGTGGCAAACCTGACGACAGTACTGAATTGTGATGTTGACCCAACTCATCGGAAGTGCGGAAAGTATGAGAAAACAGGACGACATGTACTAGCTCGGCTTGCATACACATAGAGAAGTTGGGAAGAAGGTGGGCTGCCTGGATCCAGAGCTGTTGTAATTTTGCTAGAAATGGCTAGATTTCTTTTGTATATTTGAATTGATATCTATCTGGTGTCAGTTGGTTTGAATGTACTTTGTAGTGGCGTCCGTGTCTTCGTCACAATTGGCACGAGATTACAATTCTAGGGGAAAAAGTTGCTCTCCATCTTCGCTTATCTAGGTTGCTTATCTAGGTTTACAAGTATACATCTATTATAAATAATATTCTTCGGACCTGGAAAGGCTCCGACTGGAGGAAAATAAGTGGCAAGTTGCTTGATTGGTTGGAATAAAAGTGAAGTCAAGGAAGGACCTCGACTGGAGGAAATTCTGAGATATATATATAAAAAATAGTTGACTGTGATATAGTTGCAAACACTGATCCGTATACACGGTAAAAGTCAACAGCCATTCCTGGTACAGCCTATGTTTCGTTTCGCTTTTCCTTATATTCAGTTGCATATACTGTTAGTATGACGTAAGGATTCATGCATCTCACTATGTAGTATACTTGTAACGTTTTATAACGCTAATCCGGTTCAATGTCCAATTCAACCGGCACAAATTGCGGCGGATAACGAATGGCATTCACAAGACAACCACATTGAAGTGTACTGTAGTCTGGTTGCACGACCCTCCTCCTGAATTGAAGTGACGAGTAACGGTTAACATTTACGTAACCTGTCCGATCAACCTTTGACACGACTGTGTATGTGGTAAGGATAGTCTGATTTGACAACGACATCCATAGAGAGCTCTCCTCCACCTTGGTACTTGTATAATAATCGTGAGACAAATTGTTTCTACAATTCTTTCTCCTGGCCGCTCCATACAGTCTAGCCTGGTTCTTGTCTTGCGAGCAGCTAACCACAAAAAGTAAATATCGCGATAATGCATTTCATCGGCCCGTGCCGTAACAATGTACAGCTTACGTATCATGCTGATTTCCAGCATACAGAAATTTAAATCGCGTAATCAAACGTACCTAGACAAGCCGAGGAACTTTCAACTGTTTGATGCATCCGCATGTGTACACACCAGAGCCGATCGCGGAGGAAATTAGGCTAGCTGGAGGCTTTCAAAGTTTTATTTGGCAGCCACGATACCTTATCAGGACAGATTGCTGCAGAGTTGTCAATGTAGACTCTGTTAGGATACCGTACATATACACTGTGGATTGCATTGGAGTGTATGTACCTACTAGTGGCCCAATTCGAGATACAACTTGAAGATTTTTAAATTGCGGGCGCCGGGCATGCGCATGTCTCAGCGTAACTACTCAGCGATTTCTTGTATATCATCGATGCCAATGTCATTTGATTTGTAAAAATGTATCTGCGCGCATTCCCCCTCATGTAACTTATATAACTTGATATGGAATGTAGCAGCAAGTAGGTACCTAAGAGCCATAACGTAGATACATCTAAGTACTATAGACCCCATCTCACGAGGCTAGGTACCTCACCCATATGAATCAATGAACATACATCCCTCACCTGCCACCCGAGATTTTTTTACGTTCGCAGGGATTCCTTCGGTAGCCGAGAACGCACTCGATTAGGTGGAGAATGTCAATAATCTGGCTGCAAGAAAATAGTCCGTGGTTGGGGAGTAGAGCTGTTTAATTTGACAGAATCCATTTGTGAGGTAAATATCAATCTCTCTCGAAATAATGGACAACACAAGTTTCATGAAACTCGGTTGTAATCTGCCAAAAATAGTCCTTAAGTACTCGGATCCATCTCTATGCCACCGATCATGATCTCCATCTCAGTTCTCATAGGTATTTATGGAGCTGGAGTTTAGATATTTACGCACTACATTCTCTTTGGAAGTATTTTGCCGACTGAACGATAGCTAGCCTAGGTGGTAAATGTCAGGGATTCTCGCTACGGGAAGAGGCTGAATCCCTGACTAAGATTTTGTTACGACATGTATTCGTGAAGCCAGATATCAAAATAATACCTTCAAGGCCTTGCAATTGCGCCCACCGGCGCCGACACAATCACCTAATCTCCCCACCCGGTTACTGATCGCCGGTTATCGGTTGTCTCGAGTGCTAGCAGTGCAAACTCGAGGAGAGCAACTTCTTAGGGACACTATTGGTAGCATTCCATTGGAAACACGCGCTGGGTCAGCGGCTCGAACTTCAATGTTGGTGACAGCCTCGCTATTCCTTGCACTGGACATGCGCGCAATCCCCGCTCAGCACGAGGCGTAAAGTGGAGACTGGTACTCCATATATAGAGTCAACCCCTGAGCTTTCGTACTTATGCAGAATCCTGCATGGTCCACCTGATAATGCAGCTTAAAATAGCTTTACTTGCACTTGACTGTGCGTAAGTAAGGTATTCGTGCCTTTTTGCTGAGGGTTCAAGGCTACGTATGCAGCTGGCCCTTAGAATAATGCGATGTACGTGCTTGCAGTTGATCGATGTTGATTTCGATCATGAATCAGTGCATTGATACAAACAACCAGCTGCTGTCTGTCTGCACAGCTACAAGGCTTCTTGGTTATAATTAGGAGAGGCTCTGAAATCTATGATAACGTTGAACTAGTTAAGAACCTGGGACCCCCCTTCAAGTATAGTGGTGCAGGTATTCACGAAAGCCTCCCATTCTTTTGAATTTCTGCCAGTACATTGACTGACCCGACTTTTTCAATTCACCGTGGGTTCAGTCTCAGGATATTGGATTTTCTCATGCCGAAACGGAACTTATCGACATACACTTAATGTTGGTTCAGTCTAATACCGATACGCATATACACGTGTTAGCACCATAAAGATAGCCTGGTTGCAACAAGACTACCATAAAGAGGAGCGTTCGCCCATAGGTATGCTCCATTTCCGATGCAATCCGCAATTCCAGACATTTTATAAGAGCCCACAGCCCCGTGATGTTTCTGCTCTCACGCCCAGAGGATATTTTTCCTCTCAGCGTACGCCGTGGTCTTTTTTTCAGGTTTACACGCCCGAGTAGTTACCCTAGTCTGGTTGAAGTTACCCTCGCGGCGGGGTAATGTGGACCGTTCCCTTCCCCGAGTTTCAACCGATGGTAGTATCTTGAAAGTTCGATTCCTAAGTAAGTACTCATGATAATTATTGTTCAAGGTTCTCGCTCCGCTCGAACTCCATCCAAATGGGGAGATTTGGGTATAGCTAACAGCCCCAATGGCGGCCTAAACTATTTTTGCTTTGTAGATAATTTTGGTTATATATAGAGAGATGCTGTTCTTCATTGAGCACCCCAACATACCGGTAGCCCTCGACGATGGAGGATGAAATCCACATAACGAATAAGAATGTAATATGGGATATTAGCTCTACCGCCCTACCTCAGGACTGAAAGAACTGATCATGGATTCTTTTCGTGTGGCTCCACACCGGGAGATGCTGCAATGGGTAGTCCTTAAGCTTGAGCCCGAGAAACAGGGGAATACTCGGCCTAACAGTTCACAGTTTTTTGATGCACACAAGCCCTGATGGACTGTCCGCTGGAGGAACAGGGGGTACTCGGGTGGAGAGATGAATATGGGCGCGAGCACATAACAGTAAGTAGTGAGGAAGGAGATTCGCCGCTGGCCTGAAATACTATAAACTTCGGTGATTTACGCCTTCATGGTACGCTCTTTAATCGTACCATTCTGGACTTCACCTCACGCGACCAAAAAGTTTATTGTCCACACTTTCTTCTTTGATTCATTTGAGCTGCAACGCATTATGGACCTCGAACACCAGAGCAGCTTGCAAGATGGCGATGAGGGTCCTCCCCAGGCTGGTTCTATATCCCCAAGAAATGCAAGCCATCCAATGGAAGGGATTATGACTGGGCGGAAGAGAAAAGAGCCGGAGAGGCGGAAGAAGAGAGAGCGGTACCCGTGTGCATTGCTTGGTGGGAGTTGCCCATTTATGCCGGAGTCGGGCTTTAGGGATTGCGCCAAAGTCAAGTGAGTTACCTATTAGATGTCGTTGCTATCAATAACTTCCAAGGACTTTGGTATTAACCATGTTGTAGGGAGGATGCTCTCAGACACATAAACAGCTACCAATGCGAACGCTGCGGAAAGCGTTTCGGCAAGAAGTATGGCTTGGATAGGCACAGACTTTTAAAAAGGAAAAGACCGTGCGTAGCCAGCGAATTTGCTGAAGTTTCTCCAGAACTTAAAGCCTTGTTGATACAGCTTGAAAACGCAAGCGGGTACCAAGAAATCAAGACAATAATGGATCAATGCGAATGCCACTACTGTTAGTACTTATAACTTCCTTACTTCTCTCAAGTTATTTAAGAATACTTGGCTGACAGTGTGTATACGATTGCAGATGGGTACCAAGATCCTAAGCTCCAAGGACAAGCGGGAGAGGAGAGCGAAAAGGAGACATGTTTGCAAAGACAGTCTACGCAGGATCTGAATAACGTTGAGGCCTCTGGCCTAACCTCAGTTGCCTCGCAATCCCCCGGGGTCACTATGGGGACTAGTGAGCTTATCTTCCCACAGCAGGGTGTAGAGGTGTCTGCAAGTTATGCTCGTGGGCTAGGCAGTTCTGGTGTGCATCATGAGGATTACCCTGACGCGAGAGATTCGTATTGTTCGTTCAGGCCATCCTTGAAACTACAACGACTTGGTGCTAACTGTGCAATAGATATAAATAATCAGGCGGTACAAGGGGATTGGGCCGCAGGACTATCTATACCTACACAGGTGTCCAACCCCAAAAGCCCTATCCATCAGAGGGCTTGGCCTGTGAACTTTCAAGGTGCACCAACATACAACACTGAGACCGCAACCTCCGCCGCCAATTATCCACAGGGCTATAATTTAGGTCAACAAGACATTGGACATGACCGTGGTATAGACACCAATAGCCCTGCCAGTGACCGTGATATAGACACCAATAGCCCTGCCAGTGACCGTGATATAGACACCAATAGCCCTGCCAGTGGGCTACAATATCTGGAGGCCCATTATTACTTCCATCCTACACAAACACCTGGTGGGTACTTTGGAGGCCCACAGCTGGTTGACGAAACGATAGATCCAAGGATCCTGGGGCAGCATCTGGGCCTGAGCTAGATAATGGTACCGGATCGCATCAGGGTACGGACGTCCCCAACACCTTTGGGGACAACAATTGCTGGTCATGGGAAGTAATTGGATAGTACATATGATGGATATAGATGAGGTTACAGGTTAGGCATATGAACAAGGTCATCAATGGATTGTGGATAATGAGGACCTGGGCTTAAGGAATGGGAAATATAATTGTTCGCAAGGATGGGATATATGGTCTTCATGATTGTTGAAAGTGGGATATTGAGTAGCTACGACCTCATACATTAACATTGTTTCGCTTGTTTTGTTTTATATGTCTTGTCAGTTTTATTTATGCTGTTTTGGTTTTTTGTTTTGTTTGATGTTGGATATACGTATGTATTGATGTATTTGTTACGTAATCGATTTCTCTGGTGCTTTCATGAATTGGACTAGCAGATATTGGTAGACTTAAAGGGAGGCTTGGCTAGTGAACTACCAGTACCAAGCCACTCCATCAAAACGGACTACATACTGTAGTCTTCAAACGCAAAACAAAATTAATTTCGGTTAGTATGATATTGGTAGGCTGCAGAGTCATTATGTCAGCATATTCTTTGGGGTTGTGAATAGTATGTTGAAAATGTATTTTGTCGTCCATGGTATCATCAGATGATGAGATCTTGGTAAGTACTTGTATGGGGTCTAACCAACATAATACACTTCCAAATCACCTGAAAGTTTGTGAGGTGGTTGGTTCTTAAGTTAATAAGACTCAGAATTCGTAGCTTTATACCTAATAGGGCAATTACACAAATCTATGCTGCTCCAGATTGTTTAATTCCTTCCTATTGTTCGCTGGTGATAGAAAAGATATATACTCAAGAAATCCTAGGTAAAGCAAGGAGCAAGGATTTGTTGGGCACCAAATATAGGAGCACTTGAGCTCTACCCTGAAGATGTTTCGCCACCTCCTCCCATCTCTGCAACGAACCCCACACTATTTGCTATGCCGGGTATTAGCTATAATAGATAGATTTTAGCGCAAATATGTATTGTGATATCTAAGGTTTGAGTATTCCATACCTATATCGTATTCTGGTATATAGGGATTGCGTAACAATGTACAACATACGGGAGCAACATTCAAGTCTCTTTCCAAAACCGAATCCTCAAGCTTCATATGCATGGCGCTTTAGCACCCTGTCATGTATTTTTTTTTGAATGTTATGAAATACAGACTACGCACATTAGGGCTTCAGTTTGTCTCCGGTGTTGAGTAGATGTGGTTGTGAATGTCTGGTGTTGGGTATTCAGGTACTTGATTTCTGGTGCTATAGTAGGTTTATATTTACCGGAGCAGGTAATTTATTATGGACTCTCAATTACACCAGATAAGGAATTTATGTTTTAACTCTAGCCTCTCAGAAAATCTGCAAGCCTTATATTGGGCTCCACTGGTTCGGAACACTTGGTTCAAATACCAAAGGTCTAGTTGAATCTCCGGAGAAAGATTCTCAGGAAATTTTCAAATAGGCCGGTAACGGCTACCTAGGTACTCACGACCTCAAGGTAAAAATAATTTAGATTCTTTACACTACATAGGTCTATCATCCACGCTACAAGTTGGAAGTTTTGGGAAACTGAAGGGAATGCAATTCGCCAATCGGGGTAAAAGAAATATGATGAAAGCAATCCCTAAGATATCCGGTACCAGTTACTGCGCAATTGCACTCTCTTTCTCCGGCTGTCAAACTTGTAGTCCTTGCTTGGGACCCAACGTCCCCTCATCTTCAGGTGACTCCAAACGGCTAACTTCCTATCAAAAGAAACCATCATGGAACTGGTAGCTTTACTGAAATCCTGGTTACCTCCCAAGATCCAACGTGCTCCCATAACCCCTCTCACTCCTGCATCCTGTATAATATCTGCCATGGATCTCTGGCAGGAGACTCCTTACTTTTGCTGATGCAGCCTTTTTTTAGGTAGCAGGAGGTACTGCTATATCAGCGCTACCCAGATAGGTCTTCAAAAATGAGACTGGCGAGGTCAGAGTCCTCAAACCTATCCTTCATGACAATTTTTTTTTTTTTTTTTGAAGTCTGTACGTCTATGGAGCCTTAGGCTATGAGACGGCCCCGTTTACCGCATCTTTAGAAGACTTGGTCTGCCTCCACACTTGCCAACGGAACAACTTGGCCACCCTAACCCCCCAATCCACCCCTACCAAGGCCATTTGGGACTTGCCAAGACAAACCTCTTTAGGACAAACCCCTGTTCCTTGGCTGTTAGAAAAACCTTTGGCAGGGGCAGGATTCGAACCTACGCACACAAGAGCATGCACCAAGATGGCTTCCAACTACGCCATCCACCCCACTCCTTCATGACAATATCCTAGCTATCTTTTGCCTCCCTCTTCTTCCGTCATCTTTTCTAACACCTCAATCCCCATTTCTATCTGCGTCGTCACTTCCACCTGTATCATCTTTACTTTCTCTGCTGCAGGGTCAGTCTGGGATGCAGTAGGTACTACCTCAACTGGTAGTATATACCTTCCCATTTCTTCCGCTCTATAGCCACCGCCTTCCCTGCCTTTACCTGTATCTTTTTCTCTGCACGCCTTCCACTTTTCCTCAATTATCTTCATCTCCTTGTCTATCTCAACGGAGGGAGGCCCACGGGCAGCCTCCAAGGCCATATGATAAGAGGCAAGAAGGAAAGAGGGTTCGGTGATCGAAGATGCGAATGGGACAGACATGCACTCTCAGCTTACACATGAATGTGGACAGACTGGGGGCTGGTTACACTACATCGGCAAAGTGGAAGACACAGCATGTGCATGCGGACATCCGACCGAGAACGCGCAGCATATAAGTCCACGGTTCGAACGAGAAGGAGCCCTACAGGAGCATATGGGCGGAACTAGAGAAACAGGAGTGGAGAAAGGAGGGAGAGGAGGTTTTGGAGACAACAGAGGCTTTTTTTCAGCTATCTCTATATCAAGCTCTATTGATTGATTATCTACTGATTATTGATATTTGGTGGTCGGGCTTCGATCTGGTCCTTTGGGTTATCTGCGTATGCGGTTAATGACAGCATGGGCCCCACCTCACAGTTATTTACGATCTCTCTTATATAGCCAGCTTTTATATTTTCCTTTTGGAATTCGGAGGTCGGGCTCTAGTCAGGTTCTTCGGGTCATCCGCGCAAGCGGTTAATGACAGCACGGGAGCCCCGCCTCACTCGCTATTTCATACTTGTATTTAGCGCCTAACCTGGCGAATTAACTTGCCTCGTCCTGAAACCACCCGGGTTTCCGGGTGGCTCATCATAGTCCCCTTATTAGGACCGCACATGAGTACTGAATATTTTTTTTAAGAAAATATCCTTGTCTATCTATCCCATGCTGTCCTTCATCTTTCCATTCTCTACTATGAACTCCTGTGCCTCTTTTACCAACTTCTTCTGCTTATTTCGCATCTATACTTCCTGCTCTGCAAAAAATCACTATCGTTTGTTCAAGTTCGCAACCAAAAGTACTATATCGAGGTTGGATAAATCCGGTTTGGTCAACAGCTGAACTTTGTCATTGAGACCAGCGATTATCCTCCCTTTATCTGAAAGCTGTCCTCGTTATTACCGTCCTGACCTTAGTATACTACCTCCTGCAGTTGGTCCCAGCCTACTTCAAATGCATTGGAGAGCTGTTCTGTTCCCCTTTCACTCACCGCCAGCTTCTCCAAAAATTGCTAAACAATATCAATATCTTCTTTAGGGTCTGAGAAGCCCAGAAATCAGAAAGTATTTTAGCAAAAATAACTCCACCTTCTTAGACTGTTTCTCCTCCAGCTCTGCTAACTTTGAGGTTCGGAAGTTCCGTCCCTATTGTTCAATCAGCTCCTTATCATCTGAGTCTAAGAAACCTGGCGAATTTTCTTTGCTGACCTATGGGCCCACTGTCTCCTCACCAAAACTTGACTCCTCCTTCTCTTCTTTCTTCCCAACTGGTGCATCTCAGCTGCTCAATTCCAATGCAGTTTGCTCTGCTATCTACCCCTCACTAATTCCTCTTGAATACACCTCTTCCTTGGTAACCCCTTCTCTTTTGCTTCTAAGACAAACTTAATACCTCCTAACTGCTTCTTGAAGATCGAAGATAACTCCATTCCAGGTGTAGGTCCTGGTGTTAGTAGTTGCATAGGATTCGGGGTTTCATAACTTGAATTACTATTTAATTTGGGAACTGCCAATGATCTGGTACCCCTTCCTTTTCTTTGGCCTCTCTACAAGTCCCTAAAGTCTTGCGCTGCTTTTTCTGTAGCGCAGAGCCTCCAGTGTGCTATTGTATCACTAGCGGACTGAAGTGGTTGAGAGCCCAAATGGATGAGAGCCTTAGATTTCAAAAACATTGGAAGGCTAAATTCGTAAGGCAAGGAGTATGTTGCGAAGGTGCAATAGGATTGGGAACTTGGAGTGGAGAATCAGTACAGTTAGTTGGAAGCATCTGTTCACTGGAATGATTCGGACAATTGCACTGTTGGGTTTGGAGCTAGGCTGGAGGCGGGATTAGGAGAAGGAGTTGGAAAGCGTCCAATACCAAGCACATTGGGCCTACAAGAGGGGAAAGAAAGGAGTTGGTATGTCAGATCGCAGGGTGGGGATCCTACGCATGGCTATCGAAGCCGTGCAGGCAAGACTGCGATCAAGATGATGAAGAACCCCTCTACAATCATTCTCGAAGACAATAGCATCCGAGATGGTTACTGTATTCCAATTTGGGAGGTATTTTGAAGCAGGTTATTTGAAATGGAGGAAGCGGATATAGGTGCAGAAGCCTTGGGGGCTGCTGCCGGCAAGTCGTTCAGCCGGTAGTCAATATTCAGCTGAAGGAGAAGGCACCAAAAGATGGGTGGAGTTTGAGAATTTATGAGGCGGTGAACGGCTGCCAAATTTCCTACATCGAACGGAGTAAGCGGGAGGAAGGAGGAGTAAGGGGGGATGGTTTGCAGTTCACATAGTAGGGAGGACAGAGGGTTGTTGGGGGTTAGGGAAGGTCAGAACGGTTTGGGATGGAAAGATTGCAGGAGTTAGAGGAGCGTTGGAGGCTGCTCGACGAGAAGAGAAGGTCCTCATTATGATAGACGTCTAGACGCGCATGCAGCAATTATAGCGATCGCCGCTGCAGGCAAGTTTGGAGAAGCGAGGACATGGGACTTAAGGTGGGTGATCGAAGAAAGGCAGGAGAGGATTCGTGAAGAGGCAGTGAGGTTCGGCTGGGTAAAAGCTCCTGGTGGGATTTACGGCAATAGGAAGCAGTCAGACTGACCAAGCAGGGAGCGGAGGAGCAGGTTAGGGGGTTGATTACGGAGGGGGTGTCAGCCTTATCCTGTATTGCTGGCAAGGAGGGCGAGTTCATGGGAGCAAGCAGACGAAAAGGAAAGATGGCTGTGAAAGTCTTGGTGGATTTGGTTGAGACTTTCTTTACTGACCCGTGAGGGATGGGAGTTGGCGGCGGAGGTGTGGGATGTACATAGTTGTTTTTGCGCGTGTTTCATTTGTTCTTTCTTAGGCTTGGGAGGCTCGCTTCTTGTACGGAAACCATAGGTCCAACCTTATAAGAGGAGACTTCGGGACCCCGTCATGACCTTAAGCCGATCGCGGGTATAGACTATATAAAAAGGAAAAACAAAATCACTAGCGGACACGGTTGC
Organism: Terfezia claveryi; assembly: GCA_015179025.1. NCBI lineage: Eukaryota > Fungi > Ascomycota > Pezizomycetes > Pezizales > Pezizaceae > Terfezia > Terfezia claveryi. The sequence continues at coordinate 126,314 of WHUX01000108.1, read as the reverse complement.
AATGTTGAAAAAGTTGTTCTTGAATCATCAAGTCGTAGCAAATATTGACCCTCTGGGGTTTTTGTAGCTCACTCTGAAAGATCACGAAAATTAGATATATGTGCTATGCTGTGCTTGTTCTGTTCTGCAATATGCTATTTCCTCCGACGTCAGAAACCTTCTGGTTTTTGAGATCGACCAAGTGAGCTCGTCCTGCACGGTGTTGTCAATTACCATGAGTAAACGTCTTCTCAACTACGGAATTTCGAACCAAATATTACGAATGGGAACTGAGCAACGTCATGGTTAGATCAATTTTAATATATAATTCTGTTGCTACCATAAAGAAGGATCAAACTCTCACATTCCAGCCCCATGGGATGCAAAAATCATTCCCTCGACGAAACGCTAGGTGGCAGACCGCTGCATACAGAGGCAACGTTGCTTAGATTGCTGCCTTTCACTCCTGGAGCAAACCCGAGCCCCAATCGTTATATATTCGATTTCCATACCAGGCAAGCCGCAAGGGAACTTTTGTTTTCCAGCCTTCAACCGATATCGATGGTGGTATTCCACGCCCCGTTGACAAAGCCACTTACCTGACCCCACCTTAAAGTAGCCTATTACTAGGTCCAGTGAGAAAAATTCACAAGCAAAAGTCGACCACCGTTGTCGTGCTCCAGGTACACCAACCCTGCACTGAAGCCTCCCATAGCCGGCCCTACGATGGAAAAACAAATCACCAAGATAGGCACGCAAAATAGATCATAAAGCTTGTGGATCCATGGATCCACAATCCTTCCTTGTACTTCAGGTTGCACCACAACTGGGCCATGCAAACTTAAACCCCGGAAATATAGATTTACACTTGTTTGCACCGCGGTCGCGCAGTATACAACATGTACTTAAGCGCAGTCCGAGGAGTGAAACAATATCCATCTCGACAGGTCACGATGACATACATCGCAAGATGCGCGCCCCAAGCCCTAGGGAGACTTAGAGATTCTCATGGAGAGAATCGAATTGTAGTGCGTGCACACAGAGCAAACCTATCAGGCAAGGGAAGGTATTGTTGGGAATGAACAAGTAACATAAAGGGGCCTCGAATCTCTATAGCTATAGGATTGGCCTTTCTATAACTATCAGAGTTTCAATATACAAATACAATTCACTAGTACCCTTGATAAAGCCCGCCGTTTCCTCCTGCAATTTTGTCTTACCCGCACTCTCGAACGTATGATGGATTCTGAAGACTGGGCAGTCGGCCTCCAAATTGCCTATATCAGCCGACAAATATCGTCATATTCATCCCCGAGTGACTCTCCAAGAGATACCCCGAAAGGGGATGAAGATACTCCCCAATCTGCCAGTACCAAACCTCAATATGTCTTTACTCTTTCATCATCCCTTGGTGATTCTCCAAAACATACCCTGGAGGATGATGAAGATACCTCCCAAGCTGCCCCATCCCTGGGGGACCCTCCAAAGGATACAGGGATTGTGGTAAAACCACAAAGAAAAGTGAGGAAGGAGCGAGCGGAAAAAAAAAGATACCTGTGTGGGTTTCTTGGTAAACGATGCGAGTTCATGCTCAACAAATCGGGGTTCAAGGACTGCGCCAAACTCAAGTGCGTTATTACATCTCCGCCAACCACTTAGAAACCTATCCTGACTACAAGTATTAACATCGTTGTAGGGAGGATGCTTTGAGACACATCAATGGCTACCAGTGCCTCACTTGCGGGGGACGTTTTGGCAAACCATATGGCTTGAACAGGCATCATCGGAATAAAACAAAGTGCACTAAGCGTAACTATGAGCTAGTTCACCCTGAGTTGCTAAGGTGGTTGGGAAAGCTTGAAAAGGCAAAGGGGTATATACCCATCAAGATTGCAATCAATCAATGCAAGCCATACTGCGGTTAGTAATTAAGTTTCCTGAGCTTTCAATACCTACAATTAGATCATCCCGCCTCCATAGTCTTCAAATAACACTAGACTGACATATTCTTATCAGGTATGGATACAATTTCCCAGTCACAATACAACGCCAGAAAGAATAAGCATAATGGGACGACAAATACACAATACGAGGCTCCACTGGTGCCGAATCCGCTTGAAATTCCTAGTACATCCCCAATTGATTCAGATACCTCAGGCGAATCGCATCCGGACAATGATACGATTAGTGGTTCAATGTTAGTCCAGTCTGAGAAGCGCTTGGTCCATGTGAATGATGGTGGATTGGCTTTGGCACAACAAAGGGGATCGCAGCGATTGGCAAGTAATAGTCTTGGGCAAGCCAATTCGGGTATGGATATGAGTTATGGGTACTACTCTGAAAGTAGGTTGAGTTTCAGTGGTGAGGTATCTGGCGCGGGTGAATATTCTGGTTTGTGTAATTTCCGTTGTCCGTCCTAGCCATCCCAACCGTCTGGTATTAACTGTGCTATAGACAATATATATAAACTGGATATTCCAGAGGTAGCCGACACACAAGAGCATTTTTCCTTATCACCTGCAAAACCAACAACCCCCATTAACATCTTCAACAATAACGAGGACTTCGATCACGGACAAGGATATTCACATGCACCGGCTATAGCTGACCCTCAAGGGCTCTTCAGTCCGGTAGCATACCTCCATACTGGTACCTCCGACAATACAGCAGCCAACAGCACCGCTACCACTAACCCACCCCCACACGATTTACAAGGTCACAATTCTGCACAGCATCAAGACCCTGTATATGGCACGGTTGATTACCCCCTCGTTTACCCTTCCGATAGTCTAAGCGCAGACTATAACCAATTTTCAATGAGAAGCGCCTATGATGATCTGGGTTATGCTTCGGAATCGCTAGCGGATCCGTTTTGGTAAATGCCTATTGGATTTATTAGTTTGGCGCCTAATCACAAAAACTGGCCTGTGTTTGATGGCAGATTATATCACGATACCAGAAACCCTGATACACTTGCTACAGTCGACAATGGGGAATAGGCGCAGGAACAATGGAGTTGCGTAAGGACGGTGATAGAAACGGAGAGAGTCTGGGTATTAGAAACGGGAAAATATGTTTAGCATCAAGGAATAGGACCAGGAGTGGGGATTAGGGAACCTAGGTCTATAAGGATGGGGGATGAATGTGTGATGGGTCTGGGGCTTGACCTGAAGGTTGAATTATTACGTGGGTATTTATCGCTGTTGACAAGTGGGACATGGGTTGCTCGTTGTTTTTCCTTGAGATATGTTGATTTACGTTTGACCATTTACATGTTATAGATTTCTCTTACACTTTCTTGAATTCAAATTGTCTAGTGTCCCCCATAAAGTGCTAGGTACCGCCTCAAGCCACATTTGGCTAGTGTACTACCCAATTAGGCAACACGACAAGAAATTGTCCTATTGCAGTTAGCTCATAAGTTATTGTAGTTTGTAAATCAACTACCATAGAAATTGTCCGATAAGCTGCAGTCTTAAACACAGTACAATTGGTTTTGCCCTTAGCTCCTCAGCATCCTATTCGCGATTACTGTCGTAATTACAGTTGCTATCTTATACCATGTGTCACAGGGTCCGGCTATTGAATTTAACGCTCTATCACGCTCAACCGTTATTCTTGAACTTCCCAGCATCTTCCTCACCGACACTGCATCTCCCTCGCCCATATATCTCCCTCGGCCACTGCATCTTCATCTCCAGAATTGGACCCAGGCCCATACTCATCATCAGAATCCGAACTACCTAGTATCTTCGCTTGGGTGCCAACAGTATATCCCTCCAACCCTCTAATATTAATATAATATCACTATCCTCGCTGCCATCAAGTGCAATTGTTATGCCACAATTATGAAATGACTGAACAATAGACTCCTTCAGATCATTGAAGGGCAGTTCCCAGCCTAGCCAGCCCATTGAGTAATAAGGATACGGTGCTCTGAAGCAGTATACTTTGCTGTATTCCTGTTAGCACATTATCCTATGCTTTGGATTGAAGTGCCTTACCTGTTCTCCACTTGTGTAAATTATTCTGATAATGCTGATCTGCAATTCGGTCTTTAAAAGGCTTAATGATACAAACAGGATAAAGTTAGAGATAAACATATCACGATTTGGAATCACGAACCTTCTAGTAACCTTATACGCGGTACCCCTATAATGTTTTTTGCAACGGGGTTCTGCCACCGTCCTATTCGCGATTACTGTCTTAAACAATATTACTATCTTATTGGACAATTTCTACTGTATGTCGTTCAGTTAAGTTAGAAAAGCCAAATCCAAGCGAAAGAAATACTAATCCTCAAAAGCTCTATATATCTGGTACGCACAAGGAGACCCATCTTATTAATAGTGAGGCTATTTACTATAGGTGCACTGCACTGTATATCTCGCATTCTACATGCCTGTCAGTATTTCTCTGCTATCAACGACCATGGCAGTGATGTACCAATGTATATGAATATCCACAGCCCTAAAGTTTTTCCGTGCCAAGAAAGTCACTTAATACTAGCTTGCCAACTTGAACACAGTGCGATCACTACCTTCCAGCTTGGGCTACATCTGGGCCATCAATAAGGGGCTCCTTTAATTTATTACAATTTGCATATCTATATCGCACCACCCAAATGACCGGGTCCCACGAGGGGCGCCTGCGCTCTTCCCCGATGGCGTGAGGAGTTCGCTTGATTAACGCATTAGTTGACCTGTGGTGAAGAATTTCGGGAACTGTCCTTCTATTATAGCGATTTTACTCGATACTGGCCAAAATGAGTCACACGGTGAGTTCAAGTTACCGCCGGCTGTGTGGCCTCACAAAGATGTCTACGAAGGCAGTACTACTCTGCAACTTTGCTGCGTGAAAAATGTGCGAGTTGCCCAGGTTAGATAGAACAAGGTGGAGAGTGAGCGAAACTATGTGAAGCAGTGTTACCGTGGCAGTAAGCAGTAGAGCGAGGATATTCCGAGTGTGAGTTGATTGTATTGATCTCTAGATACGGGGAAAGCGAGGGCTTTAAATACATGAGATGTAGGTAAAGAAAGAGCTTGATACCGTGGTATGGTATGAGAAGACAAAAGTGTGAACATACAAGGGTAATTGCGAGCAAACTGCGAAGACAATATACATGCTAGTATATACAAAACAGCGAATGTGGGGTGAATGGACATTATTCTAACAAAAAATAGTTGCGGAATGGTTGAGGAATCGTCAACCAGGTAATCCGGGACACTGCTATTCCGGAACAATAGAATTCACCTGGGAGATCATCCGCCTTATTTTGTTAATTTATTTAAAGCAAGTGTTTCAGGCTATTGAGGGATTTCGTACCTGGATTCACCTTCATGTTTTCGGTAAGTATGAAAAGTATGCATATATGTTCTGGGCATCAGCCGCCCGAGGACGGCATACCCACTGCGGGCAATGTAAATAATTACTCATTTTGGTGTATAATGCACTTGCATTGATAAAGGTTTACGAGTACTGATTACCAAAAAAAAAAAAGAATTGATAATGGTATATCTAACTGGAGCTATCCCAGCGACTGCAATAGATTCATGTATTTCCAAGTCGATTAGATCCCCCTCTAACCTTCCAATTTGGTTCAGCTAGAGCTGAGAGGTTAATACAGTCATGATCTGTTAGTACTTTGGTATGTCAATAAATTAAGAATTTCAGATTATTCTTAAAGTATCGGCAACAACAATTGGAGTAGAAGTTTTTGCAGACACTAAAATGGAAACACCAGTAGTTATAGATGCCTGGTAAACTGTAGTTTACTAAGCAATTAGAGTATCTGAAATATCATTCTCTAAGCTCATAAGGTCAGTAGCTGGTTAGAGGTCTTTAGTTAGCTAAAGGTTATCAGATATGCCATATTTAACGCAATTGATAGGATTCAGGCTGTGATTTTGTAATAGCTTTGTACATAGCCCTTTATTATCAGGTTTGGCCATATCACATCTGCAAAAATATAATGTTTGTTATAGCATCGTGCCATTTGGTCTCCCATAACTCTATCGTTTGCCAGTCGTAGTACGCTTGCTATTGCTAGAATGTTCTACTAGTCATTGCCCGCCTTGCCTACTGTTCAGAGTAACTATGTTCATTGGTACCGTGACATATACACATATATACGTTTGCACATACTTTCACATACACACTTTGTATACATTACTTGTACATACATGATACTCACATACAGACACATACACATTTTATATACTTTACATATCTATGTTTACAAGAGGTAGCTATGTAGTATGTGTGTGCATAGCGGGCTTGGCACCAGGTAGAGCATTTAAGATAGATCAACTCGAGACAAAACACTTGTAGGATAAATAACCTCAAGGAAGCTGTTATAATGAAGGAAATATCTCATCCTTTCACAGTTATATATACGGTTTCGACAGTTTCAAGCCTAATATACAACCAAGTAAGGTCAAAGTTTGGGATTGTATTGTAGATGTATAGTAGTTTGTGAAATGTGAAGGGTGACATCCGGTTTGTGGAAATGACCATAACACTAGCTCTGGTAGTACTTTTCAGTCATGTTATAATAGATTAACTCTAGTATTCTGATATCTACGACCATAGACTGAAGAAAACGAGGCATCCCGTCCGCTCTGCAATATCTAAGCTTCACATTGCTAGGCTAGTACTGCAGTGGGTGATCATGCAATAAAGTCTCCCACCGCAGCACGCAATGGGTATTTAGAATTTTTGACTTCTTGTTTCGGTAGCGTTGGATGGTTGCCTTTTTGAGAAATCACACAGGTAGTCCTTTTTTGGCCCATACCTTTTCCAATATCTCCCAGTCTACCCTTTTTGTAATTAAACTAGTTCTATCTTGGTAGTCTCCCTACCACACCATTTTTAGTCTTTTAGATCGAGACTTTACCAGTTTCACGATGCCAACAGGCACCTGAGGCGTAGTCTACCTGAGGCGAGCCCTTAACATGCAGTGCTGCAGACAAAATTTCGGGGTACATCTGAAAGGATTTTTATAACGTCTGGAAGCCACTAGCTACTATGGGTGCGTCCTGATGACACCGTCCTGCCAATGTCTCCCGTGGCGATCTGATCCTGCCATCATGATCCTCTGACGTCCCATGTCATCCTGTGCCTCTAGCGTCCCATACATATCCCTGGCAGCTGATGGCGTCCGGATAACCTCCCTTCAGCTTATGGCAGCTGGATAACCTTCCTTCAGGTTATGGCATCAGGATTCTAGTTGCTGTCTCTGCTGTCTCCCAAACGTCCACTCATGCCTTTCTGCGGCGCCGATATAAAGGTATTTCTCTCCTAGCGGGAGTTTTTTTATTTTTTATTTAAAACTTATTACTCCTATGCAGCCCCGTTAGGGGGCTATGAGGAGCCACGCGGAAACCCGGTGGATTCAAGGGAGAGGCAAGTTAATCTGCCAACCCCACGCAAACTAAGTACACGAACAGAGACGAGGCCCCATGCTGTCATTAACGGACTAGCCGATGACCCGAAGGCCTGACTGAGCCTCAACCCCAACTTGACGCACTGAAGGACTCGCGGAAAAGAGATGAACTAAATCCTAGCGGGAGAACATACACTGTGTAACCGGAATGAAGACCAATGAGAGTGTGAGGCAGAGAACAATGATAGAATCGACAAGATATGAAGAAGAAAACCTCGTATGCAGAAGCTGTATTATTTGCTTGTACATGCGAATAATGTACGTACATACAGTAGAACCTCAAAAAAACTAAAACTTGTCGTCCAACTTGACAGTCGTGCCAACAACTGGCACGACTCTCACTCTCAGAACCTGCTTTCACTCCTTTGCGCGCATACACTCGGCCACAGTTTTCCTTCATACGACAGTCAACGAGAACCGTCGTATGTTGGTTGGAACCTTCCTGCCGATAACCGCAAACAACCAACTCAAGCATTACTGGGAGCTAGGATGGGCTGGCCTTAGCTGGCTGGTAGCACTCACGAGTTCTCTTACACGTCTTCTCACACTTTAAGTCATTTCTTGTTGGTATTCTGATTTTCAGGCGGTTTCTGGCAGGGGCCTCAGTCAGGCCTCCTGGGGTCATCTGCCATTGGCGGTTAATGACAGTATGAGCGCCCCCTGCTCTACGATTTCCCTTTATATTTGTATCTATCTTCATTGCTTTCTGCGCGCCGGACCTGGCAGATTAACTTGCCTTGTCCTGAATCCACTCGGGCTTCCGGGTGGCTCTTCATGGTCCCCTTACTGGGACCGAATAAGAGTAACAAGTATTTAAAAAAAAAAAAAAAAAAGCATTACTGGGAGGGAGGTCTCACGTGACAGTCGTGCCAATAACCAGCAGAGAACCTTACATTGCGCTAGAATGCACAAAGACTCTGACGCACGTGACAGTCGTGCCAATAACTGGCACGACTCTCCACAAGGAACGACTCATATGCAAGGCAAACATAACAGCAGGTAAACTAATGACCAAACTAACTAATCCAAATCAAGTTAACGACCTCTCGGATCTCGGGTCTAGGATTTCCTCGTTTTTTTTTTTTTTTTTTTTTTGGAGTCTGCACGTCTGTGAAGCCTAAGGCTATGAGACGGCCTCGTTCCCTCATCCCAAAGGACTCGGTACACCCACGAGACGACGGGCTGCATAAACGCCCTGCCTCCCGAACCAAGGAAAACACCCGAAAGACCCCCCCCCTCCGCCACGCCCGCTGTCCGGCCTCTCCACAAGAATTAAAACTGAACCCCCCCCCCCAACGCCTCCCCCGCCATACCGCCCCGTGCCGCCCCCCCCTTCCTGATGAGCCAATGCTCATCTCAGGTCGAGATTGGAGAAGAAGGTTTCTACAAGGTCGACGGCGGTTTCCCTCCCCCCGTCCCTTACCTTCTTGAGCCATTTCCCCCGCTCATCCATCTCTTCCCAGTTACCCCACCTCCTGCCGATCTCCTCCCCCCGCGGGCAGACCAGGGCGACATGCCTGCCTGTTTCCACGTGCCGGCCACACGTGCGGCAAGTGGGATCGACTGTATCATCTAATTTTGCCCGCCAGGCTTGGAGGTTGCCCTTCCCCGTGCGGCAGTGAACATAGTTCACTCGAGCCTTCCTACTCCAGCCCACCACCCTCCCCATCCCCGCTCCCATCACCCTTCTTTCCGCCTCCCGCTTCCTCCTCCACTCCTGCCTGAGCCCCCCCTCCGTGATCTGGGGTTCTTGCGGTTCCGGTTCCTCTGCCCCCTTCTTAGCTAGGATGTCCGCACGTTCATTGCCAGGGATGCCGACATGTGCCTTCACCCAGCCTAGCCTGACCGCCCCTGACCCCATTCTCCCCTGTCTTTCTCTGATCCCTTGAATGGCAGCCCTAAGGTCTGCCGTTCTGCTTTTTCCCCTTCGCCCAGCCTTTCTCATGGCCGCTATTGCCGCTTGGGAATCTGTGAGGATAAGGATCTTCCACCCTGGGGGTGACTCCGTAATCGCTTTCCTGATCCCTGCTATCTCTCCATCCCATACCGTGCACAGACGGCCTAAGCCTACCTTCCCCTGCGACTTCTCCCCTTCCGAGCACCAGCCTCCTCCCACTTTCCCTTCCTCGCTCATGCTGCCATCAGTGTAGATGATCGCAGCATCTTCCTTCACCTCCCCGATCTTTCCCACCCACCGAATAACTGGTGAGTCCCTCGTAAGGCCGAGGTCTACTACGGGGATATCCACTCTCGGGACGTCTCCCCCCAGACTTATCTTCTCATTTAGGATTTCCTCGTAAATTATAGAGAAAGGTGCTGTGTCCTCTCTGTCGCCCCAAGAGATCTCCTCTGAGTCTGCTCCATTCAAGAAGAATGCTTCTGAGATGGCGGTCCTTGCTCGATGTAGGTCATTGCTGTGTTTCCATGAGGTGTCCTTCTCAATATAGGATCTTACTTGTCTGTCACCTGTCTTGATCATTCTGGCCGCCCATGACCGTTGCATGTCGTTTAGTTTGTCCTGAAGGGGTTCTATGTTGGCAATAAAACCTAAGGTCTGGTGGCTGCTACCATGATATCCTCCTGTGATTTTCCGTAGTGCCTAATATTCTAAACGTTGCATGGATTCTAGAAGCTCTTGTGTGCTGTTGAATAGTTCTGCACCCCAGGTGAAAATGCTGCGTATGCATCCAGTATATAAGGCTCTGAGGGCCTTGGGGCGCATTCCTCCGTTCATATTTCCCAGGCTGGTTAGAACCTTAAGCATGCTGGCCGCTTTGGAGGTTTGGCGTTTGATGTGTGCTTTCCATGAGAGGTTGCTGGCTACCGTGATACCCAGTGTTGTGAGATACTTGATTTTCCCTCTGGAGTGGAAGTCCAGCCTGGTTTCTTTGCTCGGGTCCCATTGAAGATTGTCCTCCTGTGCTGCCTTCTCAAGTGCCGTGTTCACTTTGCGGACCAGCTGGTTGTGCCCCCTAGTACTGAGTTTGCTGATGATATGGGGGTTAATGTCATCCACGTAGGAGAACAGCTGTAGAGCTATTTACCAATTGCCAAATGGTGAGTCTGCCCTGTTTATCAATTTCCATGATTGCCGAATAGTGAGCCTGCCCTGTTTACCAATTGCTATGATTGTCGACTGGTATGCCTACCCTGTTCACCAATTGCTATGATTGCTGAAAGGTGTAGCTGCTCATTTATCAATCGTTCAGGCTTCTGAGCAATTCATATAAGCCTGTTCCAATGGCTTATTTCAGCTGCTTCCGAGCAATTTAGCTACTTTCAAGCAATTCAGCTGATTCCGAGCAATTCATATAAGCCTGTTCCAATAGCTCATATAGGCTGCTTCTGAGCAATTTAGCTGATTCCGAGCAATTCATATACCATACTGCACGGGCTACCGGATCATCACGGGCAACCGGATCAAATGGCGATTTGGTGGTTTGTGTGCAATTTCCAACCAAATAGGCTCAAACTTTGGGATTATTTTGTATATATATAGTAGTTTCTTGAACAAATCACCCAAGGACGCATGCATATTACTGCTCAAAATATATGGGAAAAATACATGATTGCATAGAATAGGGTTGGCCGTAGGATCTGTGAATAGAAAGAGGATACAGGGTATTTGAATGGCAGGAATTATTGCTTCCACTTTATAGTTGAGGCCTAATAAGCTAGTGATGACCAATCTCTACGAAACTTTTCTCATCCCCCAGATCAGTTGAGGAAGGGACGCCGGTGAGCAATTTCTTGGAGTATCTTAACCAAAGCAGTCCGAAGTCAAGCGTCCGATAGGTCCAAAGGATATATATAGGTAGGAAGGCCATTTAGATACTCCAGTCATAGTATCTGACCAGATCTGAGTCAGGCCATTCGGTGGGGGCCCACTCTGAATTGAGGTAAGAGTTGAGCTAGGTGTACCAAAAGAAGGTGGTGTCAAGTGTTCGATAGCTCAAAAGAATCACCACAAGGAGGGCAATCCCTTGAACTTATAACAAGCCTTATTTAGCCTAAATTGAGGCGGCTTGGCATAGTAGCCATATTAGGCAGAAATAACAAATCTTGGGATATATCAACCGAGAAAAGGTTAACTGATGGCTTCAGTTACCCGAAACATTCTGCTTTCTGTGTAGATTCTTGTGAGCTATTAGGTCCTTGACTTCGGCCTGGTTTGGTTGAGATACTCCAAGAAATTGCCTGCCGGCGTCCCTCCTCAACTGACCCCTCGGATGAGAAAAGTTTCGTAGAGATTGGTCATCACTAGCTTATGTAGGCCTCAACTATAAAGTGGAAGCAATAATTCCTGCCATTCAAATACTCCGTATCCCCTTTCTATTCACAGATCCTACGGCCAACCCTATTCTATGCAATCATGTATTTTTCCCATATATTTTAAGTAATAATATGCATGCGCCCTTGGGTGAATTGTCCAAGAAACTACTATATATATACAAAATAATCCCAAAGTTTGAGCCTATTTGGTTGGAAATTGCACACAAATCACCAAATCGCCATTTGATCCGATTGCCCGTGATGATCCGGTAGCCCGTGCAGTATGGTAAGCCTCTTCCCAATAGCTTATATAATAAGCCTGCCATTTCTACTGACTGTAGTTGCTGGTGTTTAATTTTAATAGAAAAAATCAGAAAAACAACTTCTATTTCAAAAGAAAATACGAGTTGCCCCAGTCCACTTTACTCCGAGCACCATCACACTATTTCTTAGGTCGCCCTCGTTGTAGACTTGTGGTTTGGTGGAGATATAGTGAACTGGAGCATTAAGGAATGGATACTCGACAACCCTGCTCCCTCGTCCTTTCCAATGATATTAAGGCAATTAACTTCTTGCCTTCACTGGGATTCGAACTTGGGCACTCAATAAGTAACCATGACCGTAAAGTAAAGAACTTACCATTGGCTACCTAATGACGCACTATTGCAGAAGGTATACAAGAAAAACGCAGAAAGCTGCTCAATGGTCAATATACTGTGAGGCAGAGTTTCGTGTTATATTTTGTAGTTAGCTTAATTTAGGAAAACGGCCTATAGGCCTACTTAGTATACGAAGACTCGAGCATTTGTGATTGACCTTTGTTTGTTTAACTTGTGTGATACTAAGACGTCTAGACAAAGAAAGAAGAGATCATTTATATTAACTGCTTTATTTAGTATACCAGTGATGATTTCCCAAGGTTCGACAATCACTTTCCTCCAGGCCTGCATAGCTGTCATGAACAGAGGGGGGTAGGGTCAAGTTGAACGTGCAGGCTGTAAACAGATTACAATAGCCTAGGAACAGAGCGAAGACATAGCCCTTCATAAAACATCCCAGCTGATCTCAACTGGTAAATGCATCTTTTCCCACGCAGACTTTTTAATCTCACACCTCAAAATACAATGTTCATTCTTGGCTGTACCCTGGTTCATTCGAGACTGCTTTTTCATTGCTCTCACTCTCGGTCTAGTCTCACCTGCTTATCGAACACCAAAAAAGCGATAGAAGAGCCAATAACCTACTTCATTGCTATAACCCCTGTATATTTTTTTACCTTTTGGATTGGAACTTACATTCTCCTCACCTATGCCACTGTTACCAGAGCCCAGGTGCAGGGCTGGGGTTTTTTATCTTCATTCTCTGTATTATTAGTAGTTCACTGTTGGTAGATCCACAAGATTCTGCGAGCCCATGCATCTGGGAACGAGAATTTGAACGAGTGTCAAATCAGACCGGGGGTATGAGGTTTTCAACAGAGTGGTTCTTTGCAAAGGCAAACGCTTGGCTTCGAGAACATAGGCCATTGATCTTTCGTCTTCCTCTAGCATCAGAATGCCTAGATCTCAATTTTCCGGGGATAAAAATTCACCATCTTTGGTGGTACACGAAACAGGAGGCTGATCAAATGATAGACCTCTGGCTACGAAAGCTCGGACTTCAAAATAGTATATACCGAAGTCATATACTTCAACTATTGGCACGATCTCATCAGATACTACAAGACCTGGAAGGAGACTGGAAACGTGAGCCAGACTCAGCAAAGCGGGAAATAATCCTCAAGTGGAGGATAGAGGAAATCATCAAACTACAAGAGGAAGCTGTCTGTGAGTGGCAACCAGACTACTGTGAGTGGAAAGAGGGGCGTGGCTAGGTGCCACCAGTGGAGGGAAATGATGAGGATAAGGAAAAGGAAGCTACTGAATCAACTATACTCCTTACATAGCAGTCAAAAGGGGAGGCCGATGAGGTGGGTTCAGGAGAAGAGCACACAGGAGCTCCTCACACTCATGTGCTGAACACTGGGGGAGAGAGGTATACAGATGCACAAAATGTTCTCAGTGAATTGAGGACAAAGACCGAAACTGAATCAGTTGAATGAGACGATGAACAGGAGTTATTGGAGATCGAATGTGGAGGGTCTACTTCTGAATTCACCGGCAAGGCTAAATCTGGGGAGCCAGTTAAGCGTCCTAAAAGCACGTTAAAGGGAGAAGTGAATGAGAGCCTTGAGTTATCCGACCGAGAGAACGACGATGTCTTTTGTAGTATGTCTAAACCTAAGGCGGGATTGGATTTTGAGGTGAAATTGGAGACTGAGGGGAGACTAGAACCTGGGAGAGAAAGCAAAGCACAGGATTCCTCTTCGGGGATTGGAGCCAAAGAAACCCAATAAGAGGAAGCGGTCTAAGACCGGGAAGGTCCTTCTGTTACTTTAATTTCTCATGCAAGTCACAAATGAGGACCAGATACTGTTTCTCTTTTCCTTTAGATTAGCAGAATGATGTAGTAACTTTTCAAATAATAAATTTTATAATTGATTTTCAGGCACTCTTGATCCAGGATTGGTTAGTTTCATGATGTACCAACCACCTTCGCCATAAATAGTTTTCTTTCATTATCATGGATTCTCAGTACTGCGAATTTGCCTCTGCATGAACAGATGCGAATAAACGCTGTCATGTCGAGCCTTTCAAAAGGGCAGAATATCATGGGGTATTTCCCTAGAGGCCCGACCAACTTGACGTAAGTAATACCAGTGATGTTACAGGATTAGAAATTAGACGGCAACTAAAGTATGCATACATACATATGTATGCCGGGAGCTTGCTGCATAAATGCTGTAATTAAAGCCTAGCTGTCTCCAAGCACTGCTCCTTGACTTAAAAGGCATTCTCGCGAAGTGGTCATTCCCGTGGTGCCAGGATTGGTAGATTCAAGGCGACTTATATATCTTCACTTAAGCCCACTCGTCAATTTACTCGTGCCTGGACTCCGTCGAAATCAAAGAACTTCAGGAAACCGAGGTATATGTTGGTACTGTGTTTTTTACTCTGTGGGGTGACTTGGGTGAACCGTATAGGTAGCTAGTTACTAGCACGGCATGAGCTATATGCAAAGAATAAACCCGTCTTCCCCCACAAATAAGAAAGAGATGTCCAAGACCCTTGAACCATAGTAAGACAGTTGGGCCCAGGGAGTCTACGAATTCCCTCTACACATGTATCTATCTTCGTCTTTCTGTGCGCCGGACCTGGCAGATTAACTTGCCTTGTCCTAAACCCACCCGGGCTTCCGAGTGGCTCTTCATACCGTATTAATTCGCGAGTAAGAAAGTACTACTTGGTAGGACAGTATTAGTGTACGGTATAAGACAGGGGTAAAACAGCCTAATTTTGGCCGAGATATCCGAATCGTGTTTTAGACAGCAAATTTTTCTTATAGGACAGTAGTATAGTAATGTCAACGTTGACTGGCGCAGCCGGTTTCTTTCACTCATCACCATCACGATGAGATATCACAATCGCACTATGCTGCAAATCTCGACAATTGGGTGGAGAATAAATATACAGCTTCCCAACAGCGAATTCTTATGACCAAA
Organism: Terfezia claveryi; assembly: GCA_015179025.1. Lineage (NCBI taxonomy): Eukaryota > Fungi > Ascomycota > Pezizomycetes > Pezizales > Pezizaceae > Terfezia > Terfezia claveryi. Next base: position 111,018 of record WHUX01000108.1, on the reverse strand, counting down.
TGGGTAGCCACAGCATGGAAGTCCAACCGTGATATGGTTGTAAGCTCAACCTTATAAATCCTCCTGCATGTATACTTAGCTAATACCTACCCCTTAAACTCGCTCATTTCGCAAATGTGGAATTGCTGTCCCAATCGATGACACGGCAGACTCGGAGATCCATATTGAAGGAATCTCAACCTATACAGTCCCTGATTGGAAACTACTTCCTAAGTCTGAAGACCAACCCAACCTGCCAACAGACACGGAGGATGAAAGTTCTGACCTTGAGATTGTGGATGATGAGGAGGAAGCGGATAAGAAGTGACACTGAGCATGGAGATTACATTACTGAACAAGAGGCTGCGCAATATGCTACAATTACGCTTGGAGAGGAGATCGTGTAAAAAGATATCAATAAATATGCTACTGTCGGCGTTGTTCCGGATTTTTTTTTGTCCCCCCCCCTTCTTTTATAAGAAAGTACCCTGTGTTTAAGCTAGTATCATATATAAGACAGTAAATTTATGGCCCCTCCGACCGCCCGTTTGTTAGTAAGACAGCATTCTCACTTGCGAATTAATACGGTAGTCCCCTTACTGGGACCGAATAAGAGTAACAAGTATTTAAAAAAAAAAAAAAAAAAAGTAAGTACAGCCGAATCTTTCAATTCATGCGAGTCCGTGCTAGCTACAGAATTTCCTACTCCTCTGAGTCCCATTCTTCTTCATTTGGCGCCATAGCCTTAGCCGCTCGGGCAACGCGCATCATGGCCCCATGCAGTTGCAAGAGATCTGGATGTCGCAGGGGTGGTGTATTGGATCCCTTATCTGAATCGTGAAACTGTAGCCCGTCTCTACTCTGATGGTTCCTCTTGGGAGCTCCGTGCCCGGATTACGTGTTTGTTGAAGGTCGCGAACCGTTCGCAGTACTAGAAGCAGACCCACAAGGGTCTCATCCCTACCTTCTTCCAGAGGCATCCCGGCATCAGTAACCTGTGTTAAGTCCCAAGCAACTGCCTCGGGCCCCTCATTGTCGCCAATCACTGCCCAAACCCCTACCTCCCCCTCTTCCTCCTCCTCACCATCATCGTCATCATTATCCTCCTCCTCCCTCCCCTCCCAATCCTCATCATCATCATCATCATCATCATCATCATCATCATCATCTTCTTCCTCCTCCCTCTCCTCCCTCTCTTGCTCCTCATCATCATCATCGTCATCATCACCCTCCTCCTCATTATCATTATAGCTATTGTCCTCTTCCACCTCCTCCTGCTCCCCCTGCTCCTCCAGCTCCTCCTCCTCTGTTTCCTCCTCTTCACTCTGGTCCTCCTCCTGTTCCATATCCTCCTCCCAATTCCTATCTTCACGACTGCTGCCTGGTTGACCAGTCACTAGAGTCTCATGGGTGCCAGACGCAAACCCACTCCGCTGCGCCATGGCCCCCCTGTTTATTGGAATCCTCTGGCCTGGAACAACTTGTGTAGGGCGATTTTGTGGCACCCAACTAAACCTTACGTCGTAACTCCATAACCTGTCTCCTGCCGAATTAAACCTTGCGAGAGGATCCCATACTGGTTCCAAGACAAAAAACCCTCTTCCGAAGTACGTGTGATATGTCTCAGACAAATAGATCAGGTTTTCAAGACGGTTGATATTTGTGTGGCCATCCACGTTTACCGTTAGTAGATACATTCTAGGGCCCCAACTACCGCAGGCCCAGCTAAGAATTTAAGGAACTTAGAAATATCTGGTTTCACTCGATCGAGGGGCGCATGGTATCACCCCAAACTGTATGGAATAATATGAGCCACCTGTACAACAGTCACCTTAGACAGGATACATCGAAAATCATCCCTCTGTTTAGCCTGTGTGCTTGCCTTAGCTCCCTGTCATGGAAAATAGTGGGGCAATCAGTAGGTATCTGCATACGCTTTCTGAGGATTCCGAAGACCTCTGAGTAGGAGGCAATGCTGATACATTAGAACTTGGACGTCGCACGCCACCGATCGTCTGCCCTATCAGCCGCCAGGAAACACCGATTAGTAGTTAGCTAAGCATATGCAAGGTCATCAAAAACCTCAATCCGGTAGAGGCTTTGGCATGAGACTAATTCCGGTCGCTCCTTGTTTTTTTTTTTAGTGATGGTTGTTGTGTTGTGGTGCCGCAGAGTTTGGGAACTAGGTGCCTGATCGTTATGGACGACCCAATGACATTCAACATCTCTAGTACTTCCTTATCTTCGGTTTCTAATCCCCCAAGAAACTGACGCAAGATATATCGGTGATCCTCTTGTGACCCCATCCTTACCGTTGGGGTTACATCCTCCTCCTCCTCATCACTAACCCAAAATTCATCAGGATATGCTGCTGCACCTGCAGCCCACGCCACGTGCATTACAGCGCTATGAATAGTGAGAAGGTCGGGGTGTGGAAGGGTGGCGGTTCGGGTCAGATGTAGTTATTCGGAAGGTGAATCCTGTCGCCAGGTGTTGGTACGTCAGTTTCCGAGTGATTCTCGTTTCTCGCCCCTCGATTACCCATCATTGAAGTGGGACGGCGGTATTCAAAGTCTCATCTTTAACCTCGGCCAAGGGTTCTCCAGGATTTAGAAGTTGGCATAGGTCCCAACCCACAAGTGGTATCGGTGGATTCTCTCGTGCTTCCACTAACAGATCTGTGAGCTCTTCATCATCGTTGTCTTCAGGGTCAGTAAGTTTACTTCCATGTAAATAATACTACGGAAACTGTCTTGTGACCTACCTTCCGATTGAATTTCATTCTCTTCATGGTCGTTCTCCTCTTCCGGATTATCTTCCTCTTCTTCCTGGTCACTGACTTCACTCTCATTCAATTCTGCACTAGAGTTAAATAGGACCATTCCCCCAAGCTTATGAATGATCTTATCTCCATGAATTTCATTGTCGTCGTCCTCATCATCGTCGTCCTCATCATCGTCGTCCTCATAATCGTCGTCATCCTCATTATCGTCGTCTTCATCATCACCAGCTTCACTATGATGCAAATCTAGGGATGCGAGGGTTAAACATGCTCTGTCAGGGGCTTGGTGTGCGAATGTGCCAGTGCGGAATACCTTGCGCTGGGATTCGGCATGGCCGGCTTGTAGGAACCCAGCTGAATTTAGCCTCGTAAGTCCACAGACTCTGCTCGTTAGTCAAAGACGACAATACATCTCCAACCGGCTCTAGCACCACTAGTCCCATCCCGAAATGCTGTTGAACAGCTGCATTCAAAGAGATTAGATTCTCCAGGCGATTGATGCGAGTTCGACTGGTGGCATTGCGAGTCACAAGGTAGTCAGCCAATCGGTTGTCACTGTAGGGCCAAGCAAGAGCCTGAGCAATTTGAAAATATCAGGCTGAGTATCCCTTAGTGATCTTGAAATCTTGCCGACTGCATATGGTACAATGTGTGCGACTTCAGGTTTACTGGTTAGGGTTAGGATACACTGGGACTGATCACGTTGTAGGGCCTATGCATCGTCAATTTTAGCATGCCCATGTCTGACCTGTACTTGTGATGTAGCCAGTGCCGAGCGCGGCGTTTCAGCGACAGAGCTACTCCCACTGGACCAGCCCCTGCCCCTTGGTAAGCCCTAAATAATGCATGAGGTTAGTCTGGTTGCATGAAGTTGTGAATAGAGATTCTTCTGGGGACTATCACGTCTACGTATACACACATTGTCGGATGCCTAATGTACAGGAAGCACTCAGTGCACGCAGCAAAATACAGCTCATGGCAGACAATTCATTGTGGATAACATCCCGGTCTTCTGAGTGGGAGGCCAGATTATAATTCATTAGTGCTAGGAATGTCCTGGATACCTCGACGGGCAGACGAGCACCCGTCTGGAGCCGGAGGGTGAGCTCTGCACGAAGGGCTTCTGGAAATGGTCGCAGCTGTGGACCCCCACTAGCATATAGGGCTGTGCGGGGAAGGAGGCGAGGGTAATTTGGATGAATATTTACTGCCATGGGTGAGACGCTGAAACAATATAGAATAGGGAACACTCAGAGGGAGAAGAATTGAATATGATGAACGAAATCTGGTTAGATGACGAAACTTTATAGGCCTTCTATCATGCTTTGCCACCTTTCTCTTTTAAGACTGGTTCACATGTTAGTCATGTAAGATTACGAGTTTATGCAATGGAGGAATCGTGAAGAGAATTCTGTGTAGTCTCATGAATTCTGTGTGTATATTCAAAGTAGAGAGCTATCAAAGGTATCGCTATAGACTTATTTGCTATGGTCCTTGTGTTCTACTCCCAAAGAGATATTTTTCCTGCGTACTTTCTGGCTCTTTTATCCTTCGCAGTCCTTTCCCAATTGCCCCGATTAGGGATCCCGGCATTGCTTCCTGCATTCCCAATCGCCTTCTTTTGGTTGCTTACTCCCGCGACCCTTCATAGGTACTACCGAGAGTTATTCACAACAAGTCATCAGTCCGACTTCCATCTATGCAGCCTTTTTTTTTTTTTTTTTTTTTTTTTTGAAAATTGTACGTCTGTGGAGCCTAAGACTATGAGACGGCCCCGATCCCTCTAAAAGCCGTGGCCAGGCGGTGGGGGGGACATTATGGAGGCTAGAGGGGTCGAGGCTATGTATGATTGTCCCGGAGGGTGAGGGAGATAGGGCACGGATGGGATGGATCCTGCAAGCGGAGGAAAGCGTGATTGGTTGTTGCATGATGAGGTGAGGTTTGGAGTGGTCAACAGGGAGAGGCAAGGGATGCCTTGCGGGAGTTGGTTGAGGCATAATATTAGCACCGGGAGAGGGTGAATTACAGAACTAATGGTATGGCTATAGTCTGGTTGGTATGGCATTCCACATGTAGTCTCAGCGCAGAGATAGCCAACCAGACTACGCAGAGAGGGTCTTGGTTATGCAAAAATGCGTCTAGCTTGACGCTTGGCTGTTGCATAGATCCACACCATTTGCATTCCGCCTACCACACATTCATGGATATGACGGAGTCAAAGGCAAAACTCCCGAGATAAGTGATAGGCTGCAAATGCATAGACTCCATAAATATATAGAGGCTGCGAATGCATGAATTCCTAATATATGTTGATAGTAGTTCTACTGTGTTGTTAAGGAAGTGGCGCTTGATTTTGTTGAAATCAAGCGGTACGCTAACAAGTCTTGCAATAAGAGCGCTACCAGACCCTGCTTACCAATAGGAGCACACCCCAATTACTTATATAGTAACTCATCCACTATTATAAAATCTATAAGCTTCACCTTTCGAGGCCCAATACCGGTGGTTTGAACTCCAGCAGCCTCTTAAGTTCCCACAGGGTACCTGGACGTCGTCTGTAGTACCTGTTGTGGAGTGCCGAACTTGACCAACACTACCTTGGTGCGTGCCTCTGGAAACCCTGGTTCGTGCAGGGCAGCTAGGGGCGGCTTCTAGAGCTGTACCGGGAGACCGTCGAGCTTGGGAAAGTAACATGTCGGGCGCTTCGAGGGCGTGAGGCGGGAAATGACTCCGTCCTTGACCTTGCTGCCTTGTCCAGACCCTCCACAGGAGGAGGGTCGTGCAACCAGACTAAAACGTTGCTACCACATGGTGTCGGGTTTGGGAAGCTGCTTATTCAGCGAGCCACCTCTTCAACACGACATTATCCCTCGCGACAGCTAAATCAAGAATACGTTCCTTGTTCTTTTCTCCTCTTCGCACATCAACAGCCTCTTTCGCCCTCAACCTCCGTATCCCGATTTCGATGCCATCACTAGCCACCGGGCACAAGATGCCGCGTTTCTACCAATGCTGACCCCTCTTCGCAGCGACCGAAACCACCTGGAACGAGCCAGCTCACAAGATATCAAGGGAGAAGGGTAAAAGCAAGGAGCCGGCGGCAGCGAACAAGCCGTAGTCGTTCATGTGAATTACAAGCCCGGTCTAAAAGCAACCGGAGGTCCGGTGGAATCAGCCTCGCAGTCTGGCCTCTCTACCAAATCCCTCGATGAGTGGAACAGACTACGGGAGCTTGAGGATGTTGAAATGACCATTTTCCTTACGTATACAGTCAAGTCTCTCCGCTATGTATTGCTGATACCCAATGCGAGTACTTGTTACCCTGCTAACGGATCTCTGCGTTATTTCTTCTCTTCACATGTATTCACTGTTCGCTTACTAGCTTACATACCAATACCTGTTATCCTCATTGCTTCAAGTTAATGCTCTCGCACTCGGTTTACTGCTTGCACATCAATCCAATGCTTACGCATTCATTCATGCATCTGGCAAAGCTGCTTGCGCGTACAAATGGCATTACCGCTCTTAGGATAGCTGGCTTAGATTGTCTTTACCCTGATCTTATCTCTATATATACGAGCTCTCAGGACACTCATGTATCTACATGCTTCTTGAGATAGACTCAATAAGACTGTCTACTCTTGACCGAATATCACACAGTCATGCTCATACACTCGCACGATCTTCCCGGTCCTGCACTCGCATCACCCTGCTTTACTGCACTAAGAGTCCACCGCTGCATCCTCCAATACCCAGCGATATCACTCGCTCAGTAACCTTTTAATAGAGGAGAGACTAAATCGACAAGTATTCCAAATAATTGTTAAACCAAATAGGTCCTCTTCAACCCCTTGGCTTGTGAACACAAATACTGTGACACTAGCCGATCTAGCCACCTTCATTACCCAACATCATCATAAGGTGAAGGACACTGATCATTTCATTTTCGAAAAAAAATGGTGTCAAGATCGCCGAACCACAGACTGATGCGGAGCTGCGAGATTTCCTCCAAACAATGACTGTGAAAAAAGATACTACTCTCATAGTATCCGAAAAGTAATGTGAAAATCTTTAGTGACTTTAAGATGGAGGAAGTGTGCACACTCTACGGGATTTCGTATGACCCCAGGAATCCACTTAGTCAGTTTCCGGTATTTCAATGCGAATATAATCACATCAATGAGGAGCTCTTCTCTTATCTCATGAACGAATTGAATAGACAGCATTGACCCCAGTTGATCAGGGTCCTGAAGCTCACAAGTCAATCTATATTTACTGTATCCTCCACGCCACAGCAAAATCCTTCAATTCTCAGTTCTTGGTTTTGGTGGAAAGATACGTAGAAGGTTCAAAAGCAATGGGGAATGTGGACTATTCCATCAAATTATGAGATGGCGAAATCTTGGGTGTTACGGAGGTGAAGGAGGATTACATTCAAGGCGTAGCCCAGAATGCTATGGAAATCAGATCTGCTTTGGAGTATAACCGGAAGCACAAAGTTGGTGAAATCAGTGAAAATTCTCGTTGTTTTGGTATCGCACTGATGCAAGCAACTGGTATTTTTTGGAGTATACCCTAGGCCATACACCCAAGCTATTGAAGAAATACGAGGTGATGTTTAAAGGGGAGTTTCAAAAGGACGATCAGCGGAATTATCAATTGGCTGTTAAAGGAAGGGCTGGAGCAGCCAACGGCATTTGAACCTGCGTCCAAAAAAGCAAAGAGAAGACCCTGGTTTTTCTGTGATTATCTGTCCCTCTGTCTTCCTCTCCCCCCCCTCTATCTAAGTCTAGTTGGGTCCGGTGGGTTTTTCGAGTTTTTTTTTCGTCCGTTTTTTTTTTTTTCCGGTCGAGCTTTCAAAGTGTTATTTAACTTCCCTCTCTCCTCTTTGTGAAGGCTCTATCGAGAAACTTCACACATGTATACAATATATATCACTTCTATGGGATGAGACCTTTTTTTATGAAGATTGATTGATTCGAGAGGTTTTATTCCCCTACTTGCTTAACATTGCCAACCCTTGTCGGTTGTTAAGGAAGGCTTAAAGTGAAAAAGAGGCATCCAATGATACTGAAAGAAGAAGTCAAAAATTAATACCCATGGTCACCCACCGCAGTACTAGCCGGGCGATCTGAAGCCTAGATATGGCAGAGCGGACGGGATGCCTCGTTTTCTTCTGTCAATGGCCGTAGATAGTCCAGGGTTCAGCTCAGTATGTAACGATCGTCCCCTTCCCCTTCTTTGGCAAGCATCCTTACCTCGATGGTATGTGGAAGTACTATGTTGTCAAGCTCACAGAGTTACTAGCCAGGGAGAATAATATGAAATTCAACCCACCTTGCGATTTTCGGAAGGACGCACACTCTCATGGCGAGGCGCTATGGCAGTCATTAGAGCAGCAGATAAAAAAGCAGATCGAGGACGAGGACTCTTCCGATGACGATGACGATGATGACGAAGCCCCAGTGACAGACACAGGCACCCAGACGACACCACATTTCCACCAACACCGATCCCCTCCCGATATCCCCCCCAGCACGGACGTATGCGGAAGCGGCAACTAACACCACCAGCAACCCACACCACGTGCCCCACAACCAAAGAATAAAGAGTTGGCAAAGGCGTCAGTAGCTTCTCTCCCGGTCAAACCCCCCACCCCCAAGGCAGCACTCGCAACCACCACCTCGCAACAAAAAGGCAAAGGCAAAGAAGAGAGGACAACACACACATCACCTCTGAACCCTCCGAATAATCCACCATCATCAGGGAAAGGGATGGAGAGGGTCCATCCTGATCGCATACCACAGATACAGGCAGGATGGATTTCGGCAAAGAAACCTGCGACAGTGGCACCACCCCCGAACACCCCAAAAACCACGAACCGAACACAAGCTGTTGTACTTCACGCAGCCCCTATGAGGTACAAACCCGGTCTCATGCGCCGCTGGATCGAAGAGGATAACCAGGGGGCTCGAATTCTGGGCATCCGCTGGTTGTTGCAAGAAGGCAGAAGGGCGGAAAGCTGGCGTCATCACTCGTTATCTACATGGCGGAGGGGATCGACACTACACACGGGCTTCGCATGGGCAAGCGAGTCTTCCGCACCACAGCGTATAATTGGAATATATAATATTCCTTCCTACACACGACATTCTTGTTCCCACTTGCGAGACGTTATCATTTTTGAGCTTTTCAGACGTTATCATTTTTGAGTTTTTCCACCTGCGAACGGTTGTGGGGTTGTTTTAGGCGGACTTCTACTGGCGAGCAATTTCTATTTTTTTCTTTCTGATCTGTCCGGGGTTTTGGATCGAGGTTCAGTCAGGCCCTTTGGGTCATCTGGCGCAAGCCGGTTAATGACAGCATGGGACCTCGTTTCTCTTGAGATTTTTCCTCTTTGCTTTCCGCGCGCCGGACCTGGCAGATTAACTTGCCTTGTCCTGAATCCACTCGGGTTTCCGAGTGGCTCTTCATGGTCCCCTTACTGGAACCGAATAAGAGTAACAAGTATTAAAAAAAAAAAAAAAAATCTTCATGCATTCCGAGATTGAGCAATTGGGCAAGGAACCCGACAAGGGCTTCCTGACTTTCAAAGACACTCGATGTTACACAGTTGGTTCCACTCTTACAACCGCTCCGACCGTTCCATTACACTGCTACGAAATTATTTCCACGATTGCTGTTTCTTTAGGTTTAGAGATACACTCGGTAATCTGTAAGTATTCGCTTGCGTGTGGGACTTGTAATCTATGGAGTTGTACCTAATTAAGTAACAAGCATACCTAATTGAGTAACGTGCATCTCTTATTTACAAGCATATGTATGGTGAATATGCTTATTTACTATGGGGGAACACTTGAGGTATGCTTGTAACGAATATATGCTTATATTAAGTATGCTTGTAATGAGGTTCATCTGTACATGTGGCAGAGCACTATAAATGAATACAATTATCTCGTGCCATCGGAAGCAGAACGGAGGAGATAGTGCAGGTTGATAATAATATTGGTTAAGCTACCCTTAGGGTAATTTAGCAGTGTAGCCTATATAGGGCTGGATCAACCCTCTAGCTATCACCAACTTGAAGTCCGCAATCCACCCACCCTTACAAGATACGACAGTAGCTAGAGAACTTGGTCATAAGCATAGATTTAGCAACACCATGAACAAGCGCACATACGACACATCGTAAGCACAAATTGCGCCTTGAGCTGTCCAGGGAATTCCCAGGACAGGATCCGGCGGAGCTCTATGTTGGATGGATGAAATCACCCGGAAGCAATTCGTGAATAAGAAGGTATCAGCACTCTACAGTAGAGGTATACTGAGTCAAACATTTAATCCCTCTCACCAACGGAAAACTTCCCCATAAAATGGTGACTACAACACCAACCGAGGTACTATGTCAATCGGGGGGCGACTGTTCTAAAGTCACATCTAGGTTACGTTATCTACGTAACTATTTATTTTTACAGGGCATCCGTATTCATACAAGACAAAATTGCGTGGCTGCAAGCAACAGGCAGCTATGTTTCCACTGGCAACCGCCCTACTTTGTGAGCCATCCTCCATTATCTAGAACAACCTCATTTTCCAGAACAGATAACACGTTGACAACTACGACTATAGACTCGAGAATACGAGATATCTCGTCCATATCTAAGCTTCAGATCACCACGCTAGTACTGCGGTGGGTGACCATGTGGGAAAGTCTCCCACCGCAGCACGCAATGGCTATTCAGAATTTTTGACATCTTCTTTCGGTATCATTGGATCGTTGCCTTTTTGAGAAATCACACAGTAGTCCTTTTTTGGCCCATTCCTTTTCCGGTATCTCCCAGTCTACCCTTTTCGGAATTAAGCTAGTCCTATCTTGGTATTCTCCCTACCACACCGTCTTTAGTCCGGTTATCAGTTTTAGATCGAGTTTCGCCAGTCCCACGACGCCCAACAGGCAGCTGAGGCGAGCCCTTGACGTGCAGTGCTGCAGAAAAAAAATTTCGGAGTAGCCCCATGTTTGAAGTCTGGCTTGGATTCCAAATGCCAGCTGTGCTGGGACGTCAAATGAATATGTGTACAGTTATATTCCTCCTTGCTGAACAGAAATTCACAACATCGCGACGCCATCATGTCTATAATGCCAACACCAACCCAGGCTCTTCCTACAGCCGCCTTCAGGTACTCCTGGACCCAAGGATGTTGGGTTCTCTTAGACAACAATCAGTTAGAGGATAGAACTACCCTATATCTGGTGGTATCAATGGTATAGCTAATGGCCCCTCTAGAAACTCCTAGATCCAACTATGTCTATAGGCAAACCTGTATAATAGCATAAAATCGGCACCGGAGGGTTCTCAGGAGTTATGCATTTATAAAGGTTTTGCTTGGCATCACGTGAATGTGGTAATATATAATGTCCAATTTACGAAATCTTGCTACACATCAGCCCTCCACTGCTACCGCTCTCCCTACTGCCCCACTACTTCCACTCCACTACCTCCGCTACCTTGAAAATAAGATGTGATTGGAGTTTGCCGTTGGGGTTTCCGAAGTTGCAGAGTAGCCAAGCAGCGCTCAAGATTATGGAAATCTTGCTATACCCCTATGCAGTGTCATCTATACAGCATATTGTTTCTTGAACTTAACATTAAACCACTGTGCCAACTCCTGCTGTGTTGCCTTTGGATGTCCTTGTGCATGCGAAAACTTACTGGAAGCGCTTACTGTTTGTTGCATCAACCTCTCGACAGCGGAGTGATTTGGGGTCTGCTCTGTATTGTTTGAATAGGCTAGGTTCGATCGCAATTAAACTGATAGATATATCCGTTGTAGATATAGAGATCAAAGTATAAACCTCCGCATTTTCATAAGTTGTGTCTGCCTCCATGCAGCTATTGTAGATATGCAGGGGTATATGTTCGCACTTGGCAGGATTAAAATGCTATGCATGCTATTACAGAGTTACGCTATTTTCGCCATAGTTCCAAACTCGGGAATGGGGGATACTATGCTAATAGCTAGGTTATTCAATTATAGAGGATGCTATTATAGAGGTTTGCCTGTAGTTCTTCCTATGGACATAAATTGACTCCAAGGTACTCCTGGATCTACGAGGTTGGTTCTCTCAGCCAACGGTCAGATCAAGTGTAGACACGTGAGGTAACGGTTTCACCATGTCTAGGTTGAAGTGGGGTTGATCATACCCAGTCGGGTGGACTAGGACAACCCTAATCTCACTGCTTTTCGTCCCTTGTGGGCGTGGCTGTAGTCTGTGCGTGCATCTATGCGTGCACCGTCTATGGGTGTTCCTGTTCCTGTTTCAGAAGGGCCCCAGTCTTGGTGGTGGAGCTGGGTGAGGGAGGGGGTGGAGGTGATGGAAAGGATGAGGGAGGGGGATGGGTGGGGGTGGGGGAAGGGGTACAGCATGCGACGGGGTTATGCAACACCACCGGGATATGCAACAAAACGGCTGTAGCGCATAACTCATGAGTTATCTTGGAATTAGACACTAGGGGGCTCAAAAGAAGCGCACAGCTTTGGAGAATACTTTTTGAATGCACTCGTGACCAGACTCTTAGTGCCTACGCGTAATTATTCCGGGCAATATATGTTTGCTCGGTGCCCTATAGGCCTGCTCGGGGCAATACATATGTACTTGCTCAGTGCCTTATAGGCCTGCTCCGGACAATATATGCTCGCTCAGTGCCCTATTGGCCTGCTCCAGACAATATATGTTTGCTCGGTGCCCTATAGGCCTGCTCCGGGCAATATATGTTATACTATAGTACTTTTATAAACCTAAGCTATTCATAAAAAATAGTTTAAAGAATATCTTAATAATTAGTTATCCTCAATACTAAATATAATATATATAATAAGTTAATATATTAGTCTATAGTTAATAGACAAAAGCCAAGTCCTATACAAAATTTCTAATTCTATACAAATTTATAATAGACTAAGTTTAAAATAAAATATTTATTGTAGACTATACTTAAGTACTTTAATAAAATATATAAGCTAAACTTATATACAGTTCACCTGATCTTATTAGCCCTATTTAATTCTCAAGTACTTTTCTTTTTATATTAGGCTATTGTTTTAATAATTGGTCTATATCTACTTATCTACTACAAATAATAAAAAATGTATACTAAACTCTATAAGTCTATTAAAGCTATATTCCTAACATATTAAATATTAGTCTATATATCTTTATATTATTTACTACTTATATATTTTTTATTAATAAGTATAGCAAGACTATCTACATGTAGAATTTATAACTCTAGATTTAGTTTAGGCCTATTCATATGACAATAGAATTTCTAACCAATTTAATACTTACTTTCCAGATTTGCGATTTTTTTTTTTTTTTTTTTTTTGGCAAGCAAAAAAACAGAAAATCCGATCAGTAGTGCGTCACACCCCATGCTGCCTAGATATCGATGTACCTGATAATACGTTGGCTTGTAATAAGGCCACAGTTTACTGACCTATTAGGCAACCGGTACTAGGCACCTCACCTTATAGGTACCTAGTCGTTAATTTTGCCTGACCTATATTTTGAGTATCTATATCTACCGTTAAGGCTTACTGGATCACTAGTTGGGATTTCTCGACTATTGGATTGAGTGTTTACAGATCCCAACTCGTCGGTTTTATGGTAAAGAGTTTCTTTTATTGGATGCAGTCAATCGCTGTACTGGATGCCGATAGCCGAGGCTTCAACTATGACCCCTCTTATTGGATCGAGTTCCTAAGCCCCGTGGTATCCAATCAAGGAAGTTGAGCGTACTGTAAACATATCGGGCTCTTGATAATTTATGCCTGGAGACTGTATATAGTATATATATATGGGAGCGAGTCGTGCCTTATCTTATATCTTAGCAGTACTATAGTCCCCGTACTGCACACGCGCTGTCACACATTGATATACCCGAGCCCAAACAATTGCCATACAGTTACTGCACCAATCTCACACATCATCAGTCACAAAGATGTCAGAGCCAGCTGTAAACTCTCCGGTCTACCCTCTATACAGGGAGCTCATCAACTTTCACCAACTGGTCTCAATCTCTCTCGACATCGTTGGACGCTTTATTTGTGACCCCACGCTCTTCTCGAACTCCTCCCCGCCTTGGTGTCCGAGCACGGACCTCGAAGTACAACGTCAAAACTTTGTAGTTGAACTTGGAAACTTTGAGGGGAAATTGGCACAATTTCAACTGCTGTTCGCTCTGGAGAGCTTCACACTCAGTACAGGAGCAGGAAAGGGTGTGGAAAGGGAGCATGAAAAATATCTTGTCCACTGTATATCGATCCTTCAACAGATAAAGCAGGATGTGCAATCCTACGGGAGATGGGTGGAATATTTAATGGGGATACTTCAGGCTCATATCGAATAGGGTCAGTGGCAGTAAATACTCCTTGGGTCAACCTGCTGCAACAGTGCACTGCACCTGCCACAGGTGGTTACAGTAGTCCATCTCAACTATTTATGCACCCAATGTAACACATAAATTGAAATATAATACTAGCTACAATATTAAGATTCATAACCCATAAAGACTTTCCAGTCTAGATAGCTTACTCTCGCGCCAATGGCAGTCTCAGGTCTATGTGAAAAGTTATTACGCAACTTCTGTCTACTAGAGTAGTTATCTGAAATACCTAAACGGGGAGTCGTTAATCCCCCTCTATACCTTTCAATTTACATAGGGAGCAGTTGGTGCAACGGAGATTGATTTTCTCATGTAGCCATAATTTGCATAAAAGGGCAATGGTCAGAGGATAGGTTTCAATCCAAGCATGGTCGTGATAAATATTCCACACCCCCATATGCATCTACATAGATACAGTATAATTCAACATGAATTACTTGGTGGTACTGAAACACATGGACGAGTCATGCCCTGAAGTTATTGCCCTCGATATCAGCTACCGACACAAGTATCGTGATACTTAGCTTTTAAATTTTGGAAAGTGGTTTCTGGCGCCAAATACAGTAGCCTAGCTTAAATTAAATGAACTTCTTATTAGAAAACTTTTTGATATTTACTTGGTACAGGGATGAATTATTACACGCTGCATGAATTGTATTCTTAAATCCCATGGGGCTAGTTCTTGAACTCCATACCTCAATTCAGCCATGTGTGTAGCTTGCATGCAGCGTGCAACAATTCATCGCTGTACCGAGTAGCATTCATTCCGTTGTCAATAACGGATTCACGCTCAACATTGCTCAATTATCAAACGGACCGGCAAAAGCAAAAAAATCATTTTTTTCCCCAGACATACAGTGTGCACCAACTATATAGGTATGCATGCGTTGGCACAACTGCAAATGTGGGCTTTTTTGTTGGATGAAGCTGCTTCCTACCAAATCACGTTATAAATGGTGTCATGAGTCTTGCCTCTACAGGCGTAGAAACTTTCTTACATACATGGCAAACTCAGTATAAATCCAAGATTACTCAACCCGGAACCCTGCTTTGATTTCAATCTGGTAATCCGTAAGTCACGAGGATCGTTCATAAAGTACTTAGTGCATGTCCATCCAGACAAGTATGAATACTTACTGTGTGCAATACGGTACTATCAGAATATTTGAGCTTTTCTTGCGGCAATGCATGCACGGTTACTAACCTGACAAGTAGTTGAAGTGGTACTTGACGTCGACGTCGTAGTTAGACTTTGGTAATACCTTGCCCAGTGATAAGGCCCCTGCAGTTCTTCGTATTTGAATGCACAATTTACCTTGCATATCCCAAACCTCAATGGAGCCCCCGGCCAATTGGCCAAAGTCAGCATTGCCGAATGACAGCTGCGTTGGCAAATCAGGCTGAGATCGATGAAACAGAGAGGTACGGAATCTCAGTGGCTGCCATGTTCATAACTCTTACTTTGAGGGTTTCCTTCTTCTTGCTTCGCATTCGAACCTCACATTCTTCTACTCCTCAACGATGCCGAGACATCTTCGCAATTATTTCAAGAAACGGCAACCATTTTTTGAGGAAACATCAATTTTGGTGGGTTTGCCAGCGGTGGTGGGAATAGTACCGTGGATTCCTCCATCGGCATTCTTGGAACTCAGTGAGATTGTACAGGCCCAGATTCAAAGGCTGGAAACGACTCGGCACAATCGGGAGTATGTAGTCCGAAATGAAGCCTGCACTTACAATGCCTCGTGATCATTTATGGAGACTGACACTGCCACATCTAGGGACCCACTTTTTGCGGACTTGAAGTTGTCGAATCGCTCGCTTACAGAGACTCTGACAGAAACAAAGCTCAACATCGAGGAATTTAGAAAAAAACAGTGGCGAATCAGAACTCAAAATGGCAAGGAAATACCGTTTGCGGAGGTAGTCGCTCACGTAGCGAGCCGTATCACTCAATATATGGGGGCGATTGCTCCAATCGTAGAAGCTACACCTTTTGGCGCACCTGTGGTTTGGGGGGCGTTCAACATGCTATTGAAGGTGAGGTATATTATGCTGAGCAAGGTTCATTAATTTACATTAACTTTCATAGATGGCTATTGATGACGCCGACATGGCCAACCGACTGGCGGACTTCATTGATAGCTATATGGATACCTCTGAAGTATATTCCACGTATTGGCAACTGTATCGGCATAGTCAAGCAAAAAGTGCACAAAAAGTTCGGGACATACTTGGTATTCTTGAAGAGGATATTCGGAAATTCACGGAGGGGGCAAGGAAATACTACTTTACGAAGAATACAGGTATGTGCTTGTCTTACACCAATGGTTCGTTAGGGTAGTTCTAATGTGGCATAGCTACCCGAATGATGAGAACAACTGTTACACCCTTCGCTGCGGAGTTCCAGCCAATAGTAGACGGGATAAAGGACCGAACCAGTTGCTTGACAATGGCTGTGGATGCAGCAAGGCAGGAAGGTAAGTTAAAACAGGCTTCCCTCTTTAAAGTCAAGTATC
Source organism: Terfezia claveryi (assembly GCA_015179025.1). Classification (NCBI taxonomy): domain Eukaryota; kingdom Fungi; phylum Ascomycota; class Pezizomycetes; order Pezizales; family Pezizaceae; genus Terfezia; species Terfezia claveryi. The sequence continues at coordinate 94,294 of WHUX01000108.1, read as the reverse complement.
TAAAGGAAGGTGCAGAGGAAAAGCGGCGAGAGGTATTGAATTGGATATCAAACGTCCATTACCAAGATGCACACACAAATGCATCGGCGAAACGTGTCCCAGATACTTGCAATTGGCTACGCAAAAAGGAAGCCTATATACGCTGGGCAGGCTCTTCAGGTTCTGCCGTTCTTTGGGTTCATGGAAAAGGTACTCATCGGACCGCTCATCTTATTCGTCTGTCATATTAACATACTTTTTGCGTAGCGGGATTCGGGAAAACCATCCTCATGTAAGTAGGATATGGGATATTTTCGTCCGTAAATTCCTGATGCGTGTTTCAGGTCAAGCGTTATCGATTCCCTAAGGGAGTTTCTACCTCGAGGGGATTATCGACATAAACATGTCGCCTACTTTTATTGCAATCACGACAAGCCGGAAACACTCGACACTTCAATTATTCTGGCAAGCATTCTCAAGCAGATTGTAAGCAGTATTCCGGAGATACCAGACAAAATTCTTGGGAAATTTGATTACCAAAAATATCTTGGCCAACCATCGAGTCGTCATTCATTATCGGAAATCAAGGAGTTGCTTTTCGACAGTTTGAACTTTGTGCCTTCGAATGCTCCGGTTTTTATTGTTATTGATGGTTTGGATGAATGTGCGCTCATGGAGAGGTCGACGCTGCTCGATATCCTTTTGCTTCTAGTAGAACTGAAGAACCCAACAGGAAGCGGAGGGGTGAAGCTTGCAATATTCAGTCGGTCGTATGACGATATTCGACAAAGCGTTTCCGGCTGCTATGAAATCCCTATTCAGAAAACGGATAATGTGAATGACATGTATATATTCCTGAATTCTAGAATCGCTTCAAGCCGCTCGCTACAAAATGTCCTCCAGAATCAACAAGGGCTTCGCACTCAGATGATTGCGGATCTTGTCAATAATTCCGGTGGGATGTAAGACTCCCTCGAGCTCTCAATTTATGATGTTTAACCAAGCGGAAACACTACTAATCTCTTGATACATTAGGTTTCTGTGGATTAACCTGCACCAAGAGACAATTTCCAGAGAAAGAGATGCTCAATCCATCTCACAGTACCTCAAACAGCTGCCCAATTCATCCGACATGGAAGAATCTTACAGACGCATTGTGGCACAGATCATACATGAGAGCCCCGGAAATCGCAAATTAGCAGAGACCGTCCTCGGTTGGGTACTGTGCGCGGTACGACCATTGTCAGTGGCAGAGCTGACTGATGCTCTCGGCTTTCTGGATCGTTCACGCAAGAGCAGGGACGCGTTGAGGGGCGACATAATTCATTCATGTCATGGATTAATCGACACGGAGAAGCACGCTGATAGGGAGAACTTCCGGTTTGTGCACTTTTCCGCACGCCAATTCTTACAGGGGCTCCTCAACGGTCCTGACACCCGGGGATCGTTATTCGACATGCGGGGGGGTTGGGACTAAACATTTATATGCCAACCCCTCCAACAAGCCCTAAATTAGGCGCGCCGCTGAGTCCTGTTATGACTGGTGGTTTGGACATCGATACCTCGGAAGTACAGAGGCAGATGGCATATACATGTATGGAGTATCTTTGTCAAAGGCTCTGAAACGATCATTGCTGCCGGCAGATGAGAGTTACAAGTGTCGACAGGAGTTAACGCTCTTGCTGCGGAACAGCCATTCGTATTATATGCCTCACACGCTTGGGTCCAACACTATCGAGCAGCTGTGGAAGACGACATGAACTTCAAAAAAAGCCTATTACAGCTTTTTGAGCGCAGACAAAATCTTGAATTATCATTTCAACTTTTCTGGTTTCAAACATTTCTCGAACGGTATCCACGGGGATCAACTCCACTGCATATTGCCTCTTATTTTGGCCTTTCGGATATGATCTCAACATTGCTGGCTGAACAACCTAGACAAGATGACTACTGTCGCACCGATAACCGCCAACGGACCCCAGTATATTGGGCTGCGTTCCACGGTGACGTTGATTCACTCGAACGATTTGGCCTAAGTATGACCCGAGGCAATACAATTGACAATTGCAGCCTAGACTTACAGCAGATGATGGGAGAAGTTTTGCTGGCAGCCATCGAGGGAGATCAATCCGAGCTCGTCGAAAACCTGCTGGCGGCTGGCGCCAATCCGAATTCTCATGTTCGTGACGGAAAGGGTGTTTTGTTCTACGCAACCATGAAGGGCGACGGCAATCTCCCAATGGTGAGACGCCTCATGGGAGCAGGGGCGAGCCTGGAGCCACCACCACCAAACCTCCCCCCCCTCGAAGCCGCTGCTATAACGGGCTCACTAACACTTGCGACCTACTACCTCAATGAATGCAGTGCAGATGTTGACGTGAAATCTCACCAACCATTTGGTCTTCCCCTGCGGTCAGCAGTTTTTTCGGGGCAACATGAAATGGTGAAGCTACTCTTGGAGGCTGGTGCAGATCTTGTTACGACCGGGGAAAGTGAACTGATACAAATGGCATCCATGATGGGAGACCATGAAGTGATTGACGTTCTTCTGCAACATTCACCTTCGCATGTCCCCCACGGCGATGATTGCCTTTTAAGCAAACGAATGGATTCGGGGTATTCATCTGGCAGCGGGCAAACATATACTAATCCTGACTTCTCACACAAACAAACCACCCCCAACGTCAGTATCCACCGCAAGGCTCTACGAGTGGGTTTCCGACAAGGCTTGCGCTTAGCTAAAATGGGGAATCCAAGTCGGGATACACTCGAAAACTACATCGCGCGTGTGCAGCGAGTCCTTCAGGATAAATTCACCAACCTCGATTTTGCCTTCTTAGAAGCATCAGAGATTGAGATGCCGGGTTTAATGCAAGAGTTTAACGGGGTCGAGTCATCATCTGTCTTCATCGAAAACGGCTGTCGCTGTGTCGCTAGAGCACTCATCTACATGGAAAAAAATTCGACAACCCCCGCCCTTGAACAGTACACTGAGCGCTCAATTAAGATGGTGGGATCACTAATCGTGAACCAGATTGATAACGGCTGCGAGGGCTACTACCGCGCAGTCAGGACGAATCTCGAAAATAACCTCACCGAGTCCATCGAAAAACGCCAAATGGAAAAAATGGAGGAGATGTTTGCTGAGGCCGAGATAGGTATGCAACTAGGCGCAACGATGGTCCGCCACTCCTTATGGCTTCGAGGATGCGTAAAAACCTTTTTAACCGGAATTATGGAAATGGTTCCAGATGAAGGCCTGGCAAAGTTCTCTCAGTTCCTAGAAGGTGTAATTGCCATTGGACTCAGCCCTCAAGCGCGCGGCGGGCCCGCATGGAGAAGAATGGTGGCATTCATTGAGCTGGGATATTGTGCGTTTGCATATAGCCACAATCTCCTCTATCCACGAATATATTTGAAAATTGCGGAATTGAGGAAGGCATTGGGGGGTGGGAAGATCCATGGTCATGAGACGCTGTTGGGGCATTTGGCGGCAATTTTGGAAGGGGGGAGGGGGGATTGGGAATGGGATGCGGATGAGAGTCCGTGGTGGCATAGGGTCTGAGGCTTACATTTTGTACGTTGGAACTTAATGAGTTTGAGACTCAAGGGGCAAAAGTTTTTTGGATAGGAAGGAACTCGGCGTTAAGTAGGCTACTATTTATTGTCTGGGTGGTGAACAGTGAATTTTTTGTACTTATCTAGTTTTTAATTTTGTTCTTGCAGGATAATCTGGCAATAACGTATGACGGCCACTACCAGGATGTTGCGCATTTTTGGAATCCAAATTCTAAAATATTGGGAAACCCAATTGAAGTGCAAATGGGCCAATTTAACGCAAGCGCTATAATGAACTTATGGGAATCCTATGCCAGCGGCACTATGAGGCATATAGCTATGTTAGGTGTTAAGAAATGGAAATTGACATGTTAGAAATACTACTTTTAGAGCTCTAAATAGTATAGTGTGTAATATTTAGGGACCAAATATGAGGACCATGGAATAGTTTATCAACAGGAATAGAAGAATATATTAAGACAGGGAGGCATGTAAAGAAGGTTATGTTAGACATGTACTGATATATATAAGAAAACAAGTTGTAAATACCATAAACCTTAGATAGAAAAGTTGAGGGTAACGACAGTACTTCTGCTTGTTTGCGCACTTGGCTCTTTATACCCACAAGCCACTATGATTTCTTCATAGTGCTTAGCAGTCCATGATCGAACAAGACCCAGCAAATACTGGACCATACATACATCCATAAGCCCATATCTTTCAACCTATAGATAGGACTTCAAAGAATCACAAGTCCTATACAATCCCTTGGCCTTAGCATCAGAGCATCCAACTCTGCCACTAGATGGTATGTTTTTGACGTTGACTTTATAATGTAGATGAGTACCTAGACGGCAAGTTCTGCTAACCTACCCCGCTGCAATAAAAATCGATACCTTCGGGATACAGAGGTAGATATCCTTACAACCTGTAGCTCTGTGAATCGCGTCACGAACCCGCGATATCTGGTGGAGCTCTCTTCAACAGCGATATTGGAATCAAACTTCAACACCACCAACCCGAGACGAGCTTGAGAACAGGTTCAATTGATATCAATATACTTTTAGCCGAAGCCTTATCTCTTTCAGTCCCATCCCTTTAGCAGCCCGATGCATGCGGTTCAATGCATGCACACCCTGGCTCCGTTTATAAATTACACATAAAACAACCATGGCAGGAACCGCACCCTCCCTCCTGCTGTAAACTCGTGCGCACTCAAGTACCGGATACAAGGCCATTTTGATTATCATATGAGATCTGAACTGGATACGGAGAGGGTGCAAGAGTGCTCGGATGGAAGCAGAGCGGAGAGTTGTGGCAGCAGCCAGAGGATTTATACCTTGGCCGAAAAATCAGTCATGAATGCGGATATTGCTGGGCATTGCTGGACGCGCCGAAATCGTGGATCGAGGGGCTAGCGAATGAGCCTGCAGGGGTGAAAGGACACAGGGGGTGGCAGAAGCGATTCAAGCTGATCACGCTAAAAGTCTCACCATCCTATAGAGGAAAGGAAGCAGCTTGGGTGTCTTGCTGCTTTGGGATGCAGAAAGGGGCGTCATGACGTAGTCTGGTTGGCACCCTCCTTTGGAGTCAAGACGAGTTATCTCCTGTGCATAGGCTTCTGTACAATTCCCATTACCACACCCTTTCCAAAACATCCAATGTTTGCTCCAACCATAATTTACACCCACCCGATCCATTACTTCTACAACATATTCTTTTGCTGTAATCGCTCCATAGTCCTCATAGCCGAAGTGCACCAGAATTCACTCAAGCTCAACCTAAACCGTGCCGATACCTCCTATCACACTCTTCTAACATCATTACAGTATCAGATAATTAATAGGGGTTATCGTTATTGTTACTTTCTCTTAATTTCTCTTATAAAGGAATAGCAGTTTTTACGGAATCCATTTTTAAGCGAAGAATAAGGATGCAGTCTTTGGGAAATCTTCTGGCACACTCTCTTAAGCAATGAAGATTTAGCAATATATTACTCTTTTCACGCTTTCGCAAAAAATAAGTCACTGAACGGGAAATACTCGTAGTAGCTCTATTAGCTGAGGCTACATGAGTCTATTATATCAATCAGTTATCTGACGACTGGGTTAAGAAGCCAGGCAAAGCAGAGTCTTGCTTATTTCACCCGTACCTTCAAGCTCTACCAACCTCAAAGCCTCAAAGACCTCCGGTAATTCAGTCACATATAGCTATTATCAGAAATTTACAACTCACTTTATAATGGGTTTTCATAGTATGGTTGGGGTTTTCATCAGTTTAAGATATGAGCTATCTTTCATCGTTTTTGTTTATAGGCGATAGCGGCTGGCTTTGTAGTGCCAAATTATGGCGCTGGATTGACTCCTTTCTACAATCCACATAGCCCTTCTCATGATCAGTCAAGCACGAGTGTTTTCCTACTTATGAGTATGGGAAACATAGAAACCAGGTATAAGGTTGGATGGTATAGTATAGTATTGGTGTAGAGAACATCAGAACATATTCTTTTGGAATGGCATTCGCACTGATATTATGTTTGGCTCGTCATGACGAGCCATTGCTACCTCTCAAAACAGCTAGATATTTAAGCTGCTGCCTTTCCTTTATAGGATAGTAAAATTAGCGAACAATTATATTTCCCATTCCTTAAGCCCAGGTCCTCCTTATCCACAATCCATTACCTTGTTCATATGCCTAACCTGTAACCTCATCTATATCCGTCATATGTACTATCCAATTTATTCCCATGACCAGCAATTGTTGTCCTCAAAGTTGTTGGGGATGTCCGTACCCTGATGCGATCCGGTACCATTATCTAGCTCAGGCCCAGATGTCTGCTCCAGGATCCTTGGATCTATCGTTTCGTCAACCAGCTGTGGGCTTCCAAAGTACCCGCCAGGTGTTTGTGTAGGATGGAAGTAATAATGGGCCTCCGGATATTGTAGCCCACTGGCAGGGCTATTGGTGTCTATATCACGGTTACTGGCAGGGCTATATCACGGTCACTGGCAGGGCTATTGGTGTCTATATCACGGTCACTGGCAGGGCTATTGGTGTCTATATCACGGTCACTGGCAGGGCTATTGGTGTCTATACCACGGTCATGTCCAATGTCTTGTTGACCTAAATTATAGCCCTGTGGATAATTGGCGGCGGAGGTTGCGGTCTCAGTGTTGTATGTTGGTGCACCTTGAAAGTTCACAGGCCAAGCCCTCTGATGGATAGGGCTATTGGGGTTGGACACCTGTGTAGGTATAGATAGTCCTGCGGCCCAATCCCCTTGTACCGCCTGATTATTTATATCTATTGCACAGTTAGCACCAAGTCGTTGTAGTTTCAAGGATGGCCTGAACGAACAATACGAATCTCTCGCGTCAGGGTAATCCTCATGATGCACACCAGAACTGCCTAGCCCACGAGCATAACTTGCAGACACCTCTACACCCTGTTGTGGGAAGATAAGCTCACTAGTCCCCATAGTGACCCCGGGGGATTGCGAGGCAACTGAGGTTAGGCCAGAGGCCTCAACGTTATTCAGATCCTGCATAGACTGTCTTTGCAAACATGTCTCCTTTTCGCTCTCCTCTCCCGCTTGTCCTTGGTGCTTAGGATCTTGGTACCCATCTGCAATCGTAAACACACTATCAGCCAAGTATTCTTAAATAACTTGAGAGAAGTAAGGAAGTTATAAGTACTAACTGTAGTGAGATCTGCATTGATCCATTATTGCCTTGATTTCTTGGTACCCGCTTGCTTTTTCAAGCTGTATCAACAAGGCTTTAAGTTCTGGAGAAACTTCAGCAAATTCGCCGGCTATGCACAGTCTTTTCCTTTTTAAAAGTCTGTGCCTATCCAAGCGATACTTCTTGCCGAAACGCTTTCCGCAGCGTTCGCATTGGTAGCTGTTTATGTGTCTGAGAGCATCCTCCCTACAACATGGTTAAAACTAATGACCTTGGAAGTTATTGATAGCCAACGACATATAAGAGGTAACTCACTTGACTTTGGCGCAATCCCTAAAGCCCGACTCCGGCATAAATGGGCAATTCCCACCAAGCAATGCACACGAGTACCGCTCTCTCTCCTTCCGCCTCTCCGGCTCTGCCCTCTTCCGCCCAGTCATAATCCCTTCCATTGGATGGCTTGCATTTCTTGGGGATATAGAACCACTCTGGGGAGGACCCTCGTCGCCATCTTTCCCGCTGCCCATGTATTCGAAGTCCATAATGCGTTAAATGCTGGATAGACCAAAAAATGAATCAAAGGAGAGGAGTTTGTGGGCTCTAACTGCTGGAACAAGGTTGATACTGATGGTTTTGATGGTATAAATAGACAACAATATACACGGGTACCAGGGTCTCTCCTTTGCCGCCCGTCACTGCTCTTTGCCACTCCGGTGTTGTTTAAAATGTCTAGGGATGAATAAGACAGATATTGAGAGTTGAGGAAAGTAGCTCGAGCTTGTTTGATCTCAACAACCAGAGAGTTTCAGACGCGAGAAAACAAAGTTCGATAGAATATGGCAACTAGATCTAATATTTATACGGAGTTCTTTCGAATTACAAACCTCTCTAAAGGTGAAGTTTTCGTCGACCTGGGAAAGTTTACTCAGCAATTCAGTCTACCTGCTGTTGCCTAGGTTTGATTGAGGCTGTGAATTCCTTGCTGAAACTGCAATGCAGTGACATCAACAGGGGATACAGCACTAATAAAACGAATTGGCACGGACAAGCCGTCTCAGCCTCATCGGGCAGGCCCACAATGCGAGTGACTGCATCGAGTAACAACAAATGACGGTATTAAGATGCAAGAAGAAGGAGGGCTTGTCTTACGTTTGTTGCTTGACGTCGTACAGTCTTCGTTTACGGTGACCCGGTATGTGTGTGCTCGGTGTGACTCTTACTGCTCTGTCTCTCTTGATCCGCGATGTCGATGTTGATTTTTTTTTTCAGGTCTCTACTTACCGCTGAAGAGCGTTGATGGCCACCTCCTTGTAGGCCTGTCTCAGCTATCTATGCAACTGAATAAACTAAAAACACGCGAAAGACCCGATGCCCCATAACAACGGCAAGGCTACAACGTTGTACCATAACAACACATAACGAGGGCCGACCTTATAGTTCAACGATATGTACCTACACTATAGTCTGGTTGGCACAACATCCTCCTTTGCCAATGCCTCAGCGCTGGCTATACAGGCCGTAATCCATGAGATCGTTCAGGCTACAGTGCAATATCATATAGTAGGGAGTACGGTAGATTTAGGTAATTGGAGTTATAACGTCAGCCTAGTGCCGCATATTACTACTTAGGGAGTTTAGTGGTCCTGATTCGATTATTTTAGAGTTGCGATAACATAATCCCCAAGTCAAAATTAGTATAATTTCTTTCTAAGATATGAGACTAAGGTTTTTTTTTTTTTTTTTTTTGAAATCTGTACGTCTGTGGAGCCTAAGGCTATGAGACGGCCCCGTTCCCTCGTCTTAAAAGACTTGGTACATCCACGGGACAACGGACTGCATAAACGCCCCGCCTCCCGAACCAAAGAAAAAACCCCCAAGGAAACCCCTTCCCTCCACCGCCACGCCCCTTACGGCCCATCCCCAAATAGGATAACCTCCTCCGCCACGCCCCTTCCCGGCCCATCCCCAATAAGATAACCTCCCCCGCCACGCCCCTTACGGCCCATCCCCAAATAAGATAACCTCCCCCACCACGCCCCCTCCCGGCCCTCCCCTATCCCCGAGCCCCTTGCTCATGCCAGGTTCAGGTCGGCGAAGAAGGTCTCTGCCAAATCCACTATGGCCACCTTCCCCCCATCCTTCACCTTCTTCACCCACCTCCTCCTGTCGTCCACCTCTTCCCAGGAACTCCACCTTCTGCCTATGTCTTCCCCATAACTGCAGGCCAAGGCCACATGCCTGCCTGTTTCTACTTGCTCCCCGCACTTCCGGCACGTAGGGTCAACCGTATCGTCCAGTCTAGCCCGCCAGGCTTGTAGATTCCCTTTTCCCGTCCTGCATTGGACATAGTTGACCCTTGCCTTCCTCCCCCACCTCACTACCCTTCCTGTCCCCGCCCTAGTACCTTTCTTTCCTTCTCCCGCATCTCCTCCATTCTTGCTTTAGGCCCCCTCCATGATCTGGGGGGCCTGGGAGTTTAGATCCTCCGTCCCTGATTTGGCTAGGCTGTCTGCTCGTTCGTTGCCGGGTATACCCACGTGAGCTTTTACCCAGCCGAGTCTGACCGACTCCTCGCCCAGGGCCCCCTGTCTCGCCTTTAAAGTCTGGCGATGCTTACCAGGTCGGCCGTCCTTGCTTTGCCTTTCTCGCCTGCATTCTTGATTGCTGCAACCGCTGCTTGTGAGTCTGTTAGTATCAAGACTCTCCACTCTAGTGGAGCCATTGCTAGGGCTTTCTCAATGCCTGCCACCTCCCGTCCCATACCGTGGCAAATCTTCCTAGGCCTACGCTCCCCTGTATCTTCCTCCCCTCTGAGCACCAGCCTCCCCCCACTCGCCCATCCTCCCCCATGCTTCCATCAGTGTATATGACCACTGCGTCCTCTTTGATGGCATCGATCTTCCTTACCTATTTATCCGGCTCATCTTCCTTAGTTAGCTTGAAGTCCACTATTGGGATGTTGATAACTGGGTAGGTTCCTCCCAGACTTATCCTCTCATTGCCTTCCTCCTTCAGGTACCCTACCTTGCTTCGGATAGCCGACATCACCGAGGTGAAATCGTCCTTCAGCTGGTGCGGTTCACTGAAGTCGTCCCAGGCTCTTCCCTCTTCTCTATTCCTCCGCGTATCCTTGCACCAGAGGTCCCCTAGTATGCTAGGATCTCTCATCATCTTGCACATCAACCTAGCCTGCGTTGCATCTAGCACCATCCTCGGCGTTTCTACTCCCGCGATCTGGCTAACCAGATCCCTCCTGGAGCCGTGGGTTGCGTTGACGCATTTCTTAAGAGCCTGGTATTGGAGTTTTTCGAACTCCTCTTCCCAGTCCTTTTGTCCCCTCCAGGCGAGCTCCGCCCCCCATAAGGCTACTGCCCTTACCATTCCGGTGTAGGCTGCCCTCCAGCTGATGGCACTCATCCCCCAGATCGAGTTACCCAGCCCCTTCAGCTGTCCCATCATCTTTCTCGCCTTAGCTATCCTACTTTTCCAATGTTCCTTGAATGTTAAACTTTCATCCAGGATGAAGCCCACCCATTTTACCCACTTAACATCCTTGTTTTTTCGCCTCCTTGTCCTCCTCAGAACCATTTGCTCGTGTTTACTGTCTTCAAGAGGTAGGTGGTTCTCTTCAGCCACCCGATTGACTACCTCATCGGCTATCTTCAACCAGTCTTCCATGTCTACTTCGGCCCCGAGGTGCTCCCAAACGCAGATATTTAAGTGCAAATCGTCCACATATGAGGGGAGCTTCATATCCACCCGTCTCCCCAGCCTACCCGCTAGCTTATTCTCCATCTTCCTGATGATGGGTGCGATCCAAATCAGAAAGATGATCGGCGATAGTGGAGATCCTTGCGGTGCCCCCAGATTGGTTTTCCCCCTCCCCTGACCTCCCCATCCCACTCTAGCTCGAACTCCCTTGCTCTGAAGTAGTTCCGGATCCATGGGATCCACTTTCTTCCTTCCTCTGACCTCTGCAGTTCTCTTACCACATCCTCCTCCCTCACATTCTGGAAGCCTCCCTTGACATCCCAGAATGCCCATCCTACCTCTCTTCCCTTAGCTAGGCACCTCTGTGCCCTTGTCACTGTTCTCAGCGCTGCCTCCGTGGCTGACCTCCCCTTGACGGAACCAAACTGGTGTTTATGGAGGAGCCCGGCCCTCTGGAGCCTGTCTGCTACCACCTTCTCCCCCAGTTTCTCAATACAGTTGATTAGGTTGATCGGCCGCCACCCCTTTGTTTTTGTATGTTCCTTCCCTGGTTTTGGAATCATCACTACTTTGCTAAATTGCCATTCCTTTGGGATCTTGTTTTTCCTCAGGTTATCAGCTACCTCCTGAATTATCCTTTTCCCTAGGATTGTTTTTAGAATTGTCTTGATGAAGCGATAACTTATGCCATCTGGACCCGCCGCTGACCTGTTACAGGTTCCTTGCAAAGCCTTTCTTACTGCTTCTTCCCAGTCCCCGACCCCTCTGACCCCCTCCTCCTGGACTGGCACCTCCTCCTCCTCTTCTCTTTCAAGCTCTCTCCCATCCTCTCTCCAACTAAAGTGGTCTCTGATCAGGCCCTTGACCTTTTCCGCCTCATTTTGTAAAGGTCTCCCTGACTCGTCCACGAGTTCTTTCATATGTTGTCTTAGATTCCAAGGGTCCTTCGCCCATTTCACCACTTCCCATGGGTCTCTCGATCCTTTCTCTTCGCAGAATCCTTGCCAGCATTCTTTTTTCTTTGACCTGATCATCCCCCTTAGCTTTTCTTTCTCTGCTTTCCATCTCCTTGCCCTTACTTCCTGTGTGAGATTCCCCTCCAAGTTGTCCCTCCTACTCTTCCTAGTAGCTCGCAGCTGAATAGAGAGCTCCTCATCCCACCACCGCTTTGACCGCCTTGAAATCCTCAGCTTCTTAGAGCAGTCTGCTCTTAGAGACTTAAGTTTCTCGTATGGCGTGGTGCCTTGCAGACCATTGTACCACCTCTCCTCGCTCCTCTCCCCCTCCTTCCCGAGTCCTTCGACTACCTTCTCTAGCTTTGCCCAGTCGACTACATCTTTTTCCAAGCTTTGCTCCACTCCCTCATCTCCGCACTCAATTCCAGCCTTAATCGCCCAGTGGTCTGAGCTCAGCTTCTCCCTCTTCATATTTTCCCACTTTGCCTCTCCCTTGCCCAAAAAAAAATCGATTCTGCTTTTCTCTAGCCTTCCCCCCCTTTTTCTCTCCCAGGTCCACCCTACATCCCCATCTGCAATCTCCATACCGCTCCCCTCTACCCATTCCGCCATTGTCCTTCCCTTACCGTCTGCCCTACAGCCTGCATCCCATAGCTCATCGTGGGCATTCCAGTCCCTGACTACCCCTCCGTTTGGTCCCATCTTGTCACTTATTGCACCTAACCATCTCCTCCATCGTTCCCCTTGCCACCTTCCGCTGGCATAGACCCCTCCTATACATCTCTCCCCTACTTTAACAAAGACCGAGTTATCCTCTTCATTTTCTATTTTGATCCTCCCAATCCATCTCTTATCCCAATAGACTAGTACCCTTCTCCCATTTTTGATCTCTGAGCCCAGTACAAAAGTTGGGTGGCTCTGTGTTCCCTTCCCCTCCCTATTGATCCAAGCCTCCCCTACAAAAGCTACATCCACCCCTTCCTCTCTGCACCATTCCAGGAACGCGTGGGTGTTGACATGGCTCCCCCCCACGTTCTGGTATGCCACCTGGACAACCTTTACAAGCGGGCTGGCCCTCTAGCAGAGGGCCCTTCCGCTGGCGCTGGCTGCTCCTGTTCTCCCCGCCCTCTTTTCTTAACGGCTTCTGCTCCCCTGGGCCCGCCCCCCTACGCATTACCTCTTGGAACCCTTCCTCATCTACCTTGCTTCCCTTTCTTACCGCCTCTTTACTTGTCCTGACCGTTCCTCTGTTGATCTTGCCAGTGGCCGCCCTGTTGACTGATGTACACCCTCGCCTGAAATGCCCCCATCCCTGGCAATTATAACACTGAACCTCCCCCCTTCGTTGGGGAGTCCAGTTTTTTGGGCCTATCGGGATTACTTTCTCCTGCTCAGGTATTACCGCCGCCTTCCTATGAGCTTCCTGTACTGCCCTCCCTTGTTCAAACATCGCCACCTTCCTCGTTTTTCCCTCCCATATGATTCCTGTCTTTATGAGCTTTGCGGCCTCTACTGCATCTGCTGCATCAAAGGTGAACTCAGTCGCCTTGGCCCCTCCCCACGGCTTTGGCATCCTTTTTGCTCCCTTCAAGTCCTTGTTTTCTCTTCTAAGCTGCTCTGCCAGTGCTTTTCTATCCTTTATTGTTGCCACCGGGGCCGCGGGGGCAATCATCTTTACCGAGCTTCCCTCTTCCACCCAGACATTCAAGATGTCGCCGGATCATCCGAATACTTGAAATAGCATCTTGCCGACTTCGCCTGCCACTCTAAGGGGGTCCACTCCCTGGGCTACCCCCCTCACCGACCAATATGACTCATCGCTGAACTCCCCTGACCCTGCTTTCGCCGATACCATCCAGGCTTTTTGATCTAGGGTTACTGCCATGGTTCTCAGCAGCATATTTACCTTACCAACCGCTGCTTCAAGCTCCGCCTTTCCCTTACTATTGATTGCTTGTGTATGACCCATCACGACCTCCACTGTCTTCAAGATTTCTCCATCTATTACTTGCCTCGATTTCCCTACATTTGTTTCGAGAGGTTGCTTGACTTCCTTCTCGATTTTCGCCTTCATAGCCTTAGCCTCCTTCATTTTCTTGCCCAGCTCAATCAACTCGTCTTCACTCATATTCGACCTATCTTTCCTCCCCAAACTGACTAGCTCTTCCTCACACGCATCCCATGCCTTCCGTTGGCTCTCTCTCACGGTCCTTGCCTAGGAAGCCACCTTTTCTGCCGCCTTTTGGGCTGCCTCCTCCTTCTTGTTTTCGGCCGCTATCTCCCTTTTCCTCCCCTCAATCTTCTTTAGCTCCTTATCTTTTCTATTCTCCTCATCCACCCTCCCTTTTCTTGCTAAGATTGTTTGCTTCACCTTTGCTTGCTCTTCCACTGTGCCTGCCCCCATTGCGACTGCCAGTAAGGCCAGTTTTTCCTTGACTTCTTTAAGCTCGTCTTGTAGGCCCCTAAGAGCTCCGAGTTTGACTTCCGAGGCCGTCCTCCAGTGTCTCTCCGCCTCCGATACGGCCAACACCTTCCCTCCGTGCCCTTCTCTAACCACCAGTTCCATCAGCCTCTTCCAGCCCCCTCTGCCCTCTCTATCTCCATCTGCACAGCAACCCCCTTCGATGCAATCCCCATTTGCAATTACCAGACTCCTGGCTATGTTTGCGTCTTTTCTCGTTCTCCAAGATCTATGCTCCTTTTTTAGCTCCCCTATCTGTTTCAGGACCTCTGCATTCTCTCTAATGGACCCCACTAGTTCCAGCTCGTCCCTCACTTCAAAAACTGCCTTCCACTCACCCCCTTGTCCTGCTGTACTCTCCTCCTCCTCCCCGTCCATTCCGGTGTCTTCCTCCACCTGGCTTTGTCCCTCTACCAGCTCTTTGGTAAGTACCTTGATTTCTTCTTCTGTCAGCTCCTTAATTGCATGGATACTATCTGCCAGTGTGCCTTCCTCAGCCCCTGGGGTCTCGATGGTATCCTCGGCCTCCTCTGCCCAGTCCATTGACGCTTGTGGACCTTCCTCTAACCATTCCTTTTGGCTATCTTGTATTTTCCATGCTGGCGGGGCCTCTCCGAATACGTTGCTCCGAATGTCCTCGAAGCTGCGTGGTACTGCTGGCTCCCGTAGGTCTATTCCCAACTTCCGCCCTAACCCTTCCAGGGAGTTCCCCTCTCCAATCCTTCTTTTCTTTCCCTTCTTTCTTAAGACCTCACTTTCCGACTCCTCTCCCTCCTCCTTAACCTCCTC
Organism: Terfezia claveryi; assembly: GCA_015179025.1. Classification (NCBI taxonomy): domain Eukaryota; kingdom Fungi; phylum Ascomycota; class Pezizomycetes; order Pezizales; family Pezizaceae; genus Terfezia; species Terfezia claveryi. The sequence continues at coordinate 79,157 of WHUX01000108.1, read as the reverse complement.
CAACTTAGCCTCCAGCCTTCCCAGCTGCTCCTTGACTGTGTTGTGTCCTGTGGCCTTCTTCTTGCTCTTCGGGGTAGTTAGAGTCCAGTGGTGTGCCCTGTTGAAAAGCCCCTGCCCCGTCGATTGTGCCGGCCTGACTGTGATACTTTCAAGCATTTCATCCCCCTTGTCGGCTGAGCTGTATTCCACCTCGTATCCATTCAGCTGCCCATTCGCTGCCCCATCCTGGATAGCAATTGCCCTATTGAGGATAGCCATAGCCCTCTCTGCTGACGGACCATCCGTTACTCTAATAACCTCCTCTTCCTCCCTTAGGTTCCTTTTGACCTGGGAGACGTGCTTACACCAGTCGCCTTCCCCTACCCCCTCCCACTCCTTCTTTACAAGCTCTGTGTGCACCCGAGCCTGGTTCAGAGCCTTTTCCCCTTCTTTCCCGAACTCTGGGACAAGTATCCACCTCTCTACATCTTCAACCACATATTGTCTCATCAAACTCTCCTCTCCTCCAATCTTATAATTAAGAAGCAGCTTGCAGCTGCCCTTGCCCCAGTCCTCAATGGGGCCATAGACGACACCCCTAGGGGGTGGTGCCAAGTCCACAGAAGCCGACATGCCTGTCAGCTAACTGTGTTTTGAGAATTCCCGTGATGTGATTGTGCTGTGGCAACAATCTGTACGACCGGGTGGGAACTTTTTGACCTTCTGAGCTAAGCAGTCCGGACCAACTTGGGTTGGGCGGTTGCAACGTATATTAGTCAGAGGGAGAACCCCGCACTCGACGGGTGAAGTCCAGATCACTAGACCCTCAGGGATTCTGTAGTTTGCTTTTAATAGGATCAGGAAACCGGGTCGGCTTACTCGTGAGAGCTTGCTGAACGGTTTAAGCTTTCTTACGACGTCGGGGCGTCCTGGGTGTCGAGATCGTCTATGCGCTCGGTCCTAGGAAGTTGATGTCGTTGATGAGACTAAGGTAATCTTTCCAGTACAACATGCCAAAATCAAACCCCCGCAACACCATTTACTACATTCACCAAAGGCCTTTAACCTAACAGACTTGAGCTTTTTACTCCTTTAAATTAATATACAATCACACTAGGCAGGAAATCCTTGTACGTACATACAAACCTATACAGCCCCAATCTACCTTAATGAAATCTTAGTCCAAGAGCAATAAACCCTACGTAGTTGGGTCAGACTTCCAAAGATTTTGCTTCTACAATACCTACCAACAGAGTCTCGAGTGTTGTTATTTTTAAGACTTCGCTGAAAAATGACAATCAATCTCTCTTTCCAACGCTGCGTACGAAGCTAATCACTCCTTAATTTCCATACAGTGCTACCTACAACTTTCTTAACCTCCTCGGAGGAAATTGTTTCATTTTTTGTACCACCTCCCGGAGGACGCTGGTCATTCATCTTCTATAACGTTATCGAAGCTGCCGTAGCATAATCATACCCACACAAATCGCCTATATATAATCCATAGCCTCAAACCGACGGGAATCTACGTACTTATGTATCTGAGGGGAAGCTTTAACCTTGCAAAGTTGATTTAAGAGACACCATTTTGACAACACCCAACGTCTGCTCCCTGCCATTCGCCACACAAAAGAAATGTATTACCGTAGAAACTGTCGGACAAGACTGCAGTCTTATTTTTAGGACGGCGGGTTTGGCAAAAGCTGTCTCAGCGTATTATTCTCGGTTATTTTCTTAATCATATGTACCAAAGTGCAAAACCTCCCAACCACGTGCCAACCAGACTACCCAACCACATGTATGTACGGTAGATAGACGCGCAGCTGGCGCCTATGCCTGTTGTCCCGAAGGCCAAGTGAACCTTTCAGGGCCTCCGAAGTGCTGAATACGAGTACAGATTTCCACTCCCCCCAAAAAGTTTCGGGACGAGTCCAGTCCGCAGTCCTGACAAGCGTGGTGGGATTACAGTAAGTGATTCCCTTAGGTGTATCTTCAGGTTGCAATTGGCAAGAGCGATGGGGCTATGAAACTCCATAGGTAAGTAAGTCCATTGGCTATTGGCACAATATCGAACCCCAGGTTCAGGTTCTCGGGTGGAAAGGTATATATTCTACGTCACCGGTAGTCTGAATGCACGAAGTACTTTACTATGAACATCTGCAATATAAAGTAAGTAGTGTTGCACCTACAGGGTTTAGGAAACCCGTTGATTCAGAGACATTAATACTTAAAAATCGGTTACCCTGAATTCCGTGCCATATATTGTTTGGAACGTTGGCTGACTGCACAGATAAAATTCAACTTAGAATGAATGTTGGGATAGTCTTTAGGAAAGCTACTAATAGGCAAAGAATTGTATACCTAGAAAATTATTTTTATAAAATTTGTTTTGTTCCCAGACTATCAAGGATTCGCCATTACTTTTGGTTTGCAATATTTGCTTAAGAACAAAATAAAGTACAAAAAGAACATTATATTCTTACTAATCTCACAATAGATTGAACTAAAAAGATTAAATCCTAGTAAACCTCCTTATATCAATTTTACTAGGGATGTAGGTAAATTGAGAGGAGTTTATAAGCTCTCAGTTTATTTTCTCCAAAGACCTCTTAGGGTCTGTAGAGTTTGTCCTTATCCTATTTCAATTGTAGTCTCGAACTGACGCGTCCGTACTTTGCTAGGAAGGCTAGGTATACCACATGGAATATTATGACTTAGAATAAGTATGTATAGTATAATATTACATATGTGACACCGGAGTGTTTCTCTGCCAAATAAGTTTTGGTCTTATTGCAGGAGGTACTGGCTACTGGCTAAAGATTCAGGAAAAGTACCTAAGTATGCAACTACCCTAATGCGGGAATCAATACGCCACCACCAGCGCCTTGCATAACATTCATTGCTAAACTGGAGTATGGATGATATTTTATAAACATATATAAAGCTATTGAGTGGCGTTAATTGTTCTATATATCGCGAACTCGATCTCTAATACCTAGAGAATAAATAGGAGACCATTTTGTTAGAACCAAATCCTGTAGCCGGTAGATGAGCCGGAGGTAGCGCCGGCCTACCATTGCCGATCTAAGGATGTCATGAACTGTTATCGATGTTGTTGATGTTATTGTTATTTTGTTAACGTTCACATCGTGTACTAAGGGGGCATGCCTCCCTCCGACCTGTTTACAAAACAATCGAGTCTTTACATTTTAGCTGCATATCAGCTGACTTACTCTGTTCAAGAGTTGCATCCTCCAATATAATCTCACCTTCCGATCAAGAAGTGGCAAGGACAAACCCCTCGCCTGGCCGCATATTTGCCCTCCCTTTCAAGGGGGCGGGAATGGTTTTCCGCAGCATTACTGTAAAACACACTTACCATTAACTCAATCCAGGATGTATACCCCTTAAGATTTGACAATAAATTTAGTGCCCTCGATAGCATAAAGTCCAGCTTACATCTCATATTGTGGATTTGTGTCAACGAAATTAGCTCTAAGTACTTGTGGCGCGCTTTTACCAACTAGTACGTATAATTCACCGAAAACATCAGTCTGTTGGCTACTACTGCCCGACAAAGAAGCTTTCCAAATGGCACCTACATTAGGCATGCTTTGCATTTGAAATTCTCATTAAATCCGGCAACGTTGCTATAACTACGCCAAAAGGGTGGTCTTTCCCAACTCTGTGCGAAGACCACTGTACCATATGCAAGTAATATAGACATTGAACTGTGGTAAAAGGGCATTGGGCTTTCCTCTATATTTATAGGTATTGAATTAGTGATAAGGTTTGGCCGAATAACAACCTAGGCCTGGATTAACTCAAATCCACACCTGGTAGAATCCTTTAGCATATTGTATAAATTTAATTTGGAAGCCTGAGATCCTTAGATTGTATGCACTAAAGCCTATATAGTTGCAGATTTACCAGTATCTAATGAATAGTAGGAACCGATTTCCACATTTGAGGGTACTCCAGCAGCACATATGAGCGATGCTACAGTGCACATCAGTAGATAAATCCATGTAATTGTATTTGATACTATGGGAACTCATACTTGGAAGGTTCATAAGAATTCAGAAATAAATATAAGCATCAGTATAGGAATACCCATGATTGCGACTCCTAGCACTAGGTACTGGTCTCCTCAGGCTGAAGCATGCACTTCAACGCCGACAAAATCTCGCCCACACGGGAAGCTGGTACAATATCTTAATCCCTTGCCTGCACATTACATCGATTATTCAGCATCCACACAATAGCATTCACACAATAGGTAGCCTCACGCTCCTTCTCAGCTGCCCATGAGAGGGGTGTCCGCCCGTGCTCGTCCTTAGCATTGCTATCAATAGAATCTCACTAGAGCAGCAGCCGCATAACCTTCTTATGCCTATTCTCAGCTGCCAATGAGAGGGGTGTAAGCCCACGACAGTCCTTAGCATTGATATCAATATCATTTCGCTCGATCAGCAGCTGCACAACAGCCTCACGCCCCATCTCAGCTGCCAATGAGAGAGGTGTCCGCCCAAGACAGTCCTTAACATTGATATCAATATCATCTCTCTGCATCAGCAGACGCACAACACCCTCATCGCCCTTCTCCGCTGCCCGTGAGAGGGGTGTCCGCCCAAGACAGTCCTTACCATTGATATCAATATTATCTCGCTCCATCAGCAGCCGCACAACACCATCATGGCCCTTCTCAGCTGCCCATGAGAGGGGTGTCCGCCAAAAACCATCCTTGGCATTGATATCAATATCATCTCGCTTGATCACCACCCGCACAACAGCCTCATGCCCCTTCGCAGCTGCCCATGAGAGGGGTGTCCGTTTTTTACTGTCCTTAGAATTGATATCAATATCATCTCGCTCGATCAGCAGCCTCACAACAGTCTCATGCCCATGCTGAGCTGCCAATAAAAGTGGTGTCTGCCCACGACTATCCTTAGCATTGATATCAATATCACCTCGCTCACTCAGCAGCCGCACAACCTTCTCATGCCCATTCTCAGCTGCCAATGAGAGTGGTGTCTGCCCACGACTGTCTTTAGCATTCATATCAATATCATCTCGCTCAACCAGCAGCCTCACAACAGCCTTACGCCCATTCTCAGCTGCCAAAGAGAGTGGTGTCTGCCCACGACTATCCTTAGCATTGATATCAATATCACCTCGCTCACTCAGCAGCCGCACAACCTTCTCATGCCCATTCCCAGCTGCCAATGAGAGTGGAGTTTGCTCACGACTGTCCTTAGCATTGATTTCAACATCATCACGCTCGATCAGCAGCCGCACAACAGCCTCATGTCTCATCTCAGCCGCCCTTGCGAGTGGTGTCTGCCCACGACTGTCCTTAGCATTGATATCAATATCATTTCGCTCACTCAGCAGCCGCACAACCTTCTCATGCCCATTCACAGCTGCCAATGAGAGTGGTGTCTGCTCACGACTGTCCTTAGCATTGATATCAACATCATCTCGCTCGATCAGTAGCCGCACAACAGCCTCATGTCTATTGTTAGATGCCCATGATAGAGGTGTCCGCCGAAAATTATCCTTAGCATTGATATCAATATCATCTCTCTCGACCAACAACCGCACAATGGCCTCACGCCCATTCTCAGCTGCCATTGAGAAGGGTGTCTGCCCACGACTGTTCTTAGCATTGATATCAATATCATCTCGCTCGATCAGCAGCCGCACAACCTTCTCATGCCCATTCACAGCTGCCGTTGAGAAAGGTGTCCACTTCCACCTGGCCCTAGCATTGATATCAACATCATCTCGCTCGATAAGCAGACGCACAACAGCCTGATGTCCCTTCTCAGCTGCCCTTGCGAGTGGTGTCTGCTCACTATTGTCTTTAGCATCGATATCAATATCATCTCGCTCCATCAGCAACCGCACAACAGTCTCATGCCCCTTCGAAGCTGCCATTGAGAGGGGTGTCCATCCATAAAAGGCCTTAGCATTGATATCAACATCATCCCGCTTGACCAGCAGCCGAACAACAGCCTCGTGCCCCTCCTCAGCCGCCAATGAGAGGGGTGTCTGCCCATACATGGCTTTAGCATTGATATCAACATCATCTCGCTCCATCAGCAGCCGCACAACACCCTCACGCCCATTCTCGGCTGCCAATGAGAGTGGTATCTGCCCATGCTCGTCCTCAGCATTGATATCAATATCATGTCGCTCGATCAGCAGACATACAATACTCTCATGCCCCTTCTCAGCTGCCAATGAGAGGGGTGTCCGCTCCCACCTGGCCCTAGTATTGATATCAATATCATCTCTCTCGACCAGGAGCCGCACAACAGCCTCGTGCCCCTCCTCAGCTGCCAATGAGAAGGGTGTCTGCCCATGAAAGTGTCTAGCATTTATATCAATATCATCTCGCTCTATTAGCAGCCGCACAACAGCCTCATTCCCATTCTTAGCTACCCATGAGAGGGGTGTCCGTCGATACTTGTCCTTAGCATTGATATCAACATCATCTCGCTCGATCAGCAGCCGCACAACGTCCTCATGCCCCTTTTCAGCCGCCCAAGAGAGCGGGGTCCGGTCACCATCATCTTTTTGCCCTATACTCCACCCCATCTTACACAGATACGCCATATTTTCGGTCAATCCAAAGTATGCTGCTGCATGGGGCCCTGAAAACCTCTGCACCGGCCAGTATCCCTGACGCCCCCAATACAAGGTTTGTATAGAACAGGGTGCGCAGTTGCGCTCATGGTTCAGTATCACATTTGCAAGTTTTGTCAGTCTATCATTGCATTGATGCTTGAAATGGGTGCCCCAATAAAGTGATGCATAGTCTAAGAATGTATATTCCTTCAGCTTTGCAATCAGACTAATATCACTCGTACAATGCTGTCTCAGTTTTCCAAAGTTAAGATAAGTCAAACAACTTTCGGCAATAAAATTATGCCCATCTGGGAATTCTATCCCGGCATATTTGCGGAAGTACTCTTCAAGTGTGTAGTGCACAAATCGTACTGTCAATGTCTTTTCATCCACAATAACCAACCCAAGACAGCAGTCTAGTAGGGCTTTCCGTGAAGGAATATTGTCCGCATCGAATTCAGTATTGTCCTTCTCAACAGCAAGCGCATGTTGAAGTTCCGCAAGCTTTAGTGGTCGGTAGGTGAAATGAAGCCACATGAGTACTCGCATACCCAACTCAGCCTGGCTTACACTGGAGCATTCCCGGATTCTAGTGATGACACCCTTAAATGAATCATAAAGACCATTTGGCAGTGTTTCTAGTGCTTTCCGTCGTTTAGACTTTGTAGTCATTCCTAGCACCATTTTGGTGTGCAAGGCCGGAAGAAGAAACCTGGAAAAGATAAATCAGTATATAGATTCCAGCCGACATAGCTGATGAATTTTACACAAATGACGTACATTCCCTGAGACTTCTTTATAATCGTATTTACAATGTCCATTGCCAATGCTACATCCATTGCATCTGGATTCAGATCGTCCTCAATTTGTTGCTCCAAGAAGTCCTGGAGGTCCTGCCGACTGGCGCTAATGACGATTTTATATTGCTGAACTACTCGAAGGTGCTTCTGTACTTCATTTTCAATATGACTTCGCCCTGTAAGAAATAAGCGAATATTGTTAATGCCCAAATCTTTAAGTATGTCGAGAAGCTGCTGCTGAACTTTTGGTTCAAGCTCATCTATGGCATCTATACAGATAAATGCACGCTTGAGTTGTTGTAACCATATATTAAGTAGAGCTAAAATATCGCCCACTCCAGCTTTTCCGCCCTGGTGCCGGATCTCATTAAGCTTCTCAATCACTCCATCTGGTATAGGTTTTTGCGCAGTGGTTAGAAATTGACGCAGAAAGCAACCAAGAATATGGACCAGTGTTTGGTTTTTTTGATCCTTATAGTCGCCATACAAACAAGCAATCCCTATGTTAGGATCAACTTTATAAAATTGAGAGTAAAGATCATCAATAACGACAGAGCTATATGAGTTTTGATGAAAATTAGTTACCAGCTACACCCTCGATAGTAGATGGAACTGTAGATTTGACGCAATACCTAATTACGGTTTTTCCTGCACCGGGTATCCCATAACAGCAAAAGACATGACCACCCTCTTCTGTAATATTGCCATCTCGCCATTTGCAGAAAGATTCAAGACCCAGGAGCCATGCGGCAGCGTTTTTGGTACGAGGCATCTTCACATCCTGGTGTCTCTTAAGTGGCTCCAATGGGGTCAACATTGTCAATAGTTCGAGTATCCTGCCATCTGAAAAAGTCAGCTTAAACCCAATATAGGTATGAGAAATTTAAAGGTACCCTGGGTGTTATTGCGGATTTCTTCAGTCACATTGAGATTGCGAGTAGCAGTAGTTGATATATCTGTTCATACAGTCTCATCAGCATTTCTTATTCAACTTAATCCTATATAGGCACGAGATTTTAAAGGTACCCTGGGTGTTATTGCGAATTTCTTTAGTCACATTGAGATTGCGAGTAGCAGTAGTTGATATATCTGTTCATACAGTCTCATCAGCATTTCTTATTCAGCTTAATCCCAAATAGGTATGAGAGATTTTAAAGGTACCCTGGGTGTTATTGCGAATTTCTTCAGTCACTTTGCTTGTGTGAGTAGCTGTAGTTGATATGTCTGTTTATGCAGTCTCGTCAGCTTCACTTTTTCACCATTGAGAAAATATCCGGGATGTATAAAACCTAGGCGCGGCTGGGGCGGTAATGGGGCAAGTTAAAAATGACATAATGAAGTATCCACCTACCATTCAACTTGGCCAAAGGTTTCAGTTCTGACGTAATATCCTGAAGGACACCTTCAAAGTCTGTATTCTTGCATTAGATTTTTCCTTATTATATATGCATCCAACAGTATTTGTAACACCATACTCCTTATCTTTTCCATGGTAGCAGCATCTGCACATTCCCGAATGACCTTCTCTTTTGCATTGATGTCTTCAATGAAAGGCTGAAATTCAACATTAAATGACTTTAATGTGTTTGTAACTTTTTTGAGCCCTGTTCTTGGTTTAGCACCATGTAATGATATCTTATATGTACTCACATACGGCACACATACCTCTAGCTTCAAAATAAGCACGAGCCTTGACTGCAAACACAATGACAGCAGCATAGAGCTCTGGTAAGGCAGATTCTAGCATACGCTGACGCTGTAAGCTATTCACTGCTGACCCTGATGCTGCTGAACCTGAAGTCAATGGAGCCCCAACGTATATCCCAGCATAAAACTCGCACATATCCATATTTGCCAGGAGCGCCGCTATTGCTACCTCAAAACCTTCAATTGCTTCTACATGATTCAGCGCGACCTATTCAAAGAATCAGCTTAGTCCCGGCGAATCCTCCATGGAGTGTATATCAATACGAACCTGCATGATAACCCGAACACCAGCCCAAACTAAGGCGCTCACCTGCGGATACTAGCAGTATCCACAACCTTTGTGTATTGCTCTACGTTTTTCAGAATTTTCCCCAAACGTTCCACGACTACAACTTCCTTCCCACGCCAGGTATAGCTCCACCTTTTTTTCCTATGATCTTCTTGTACAGTATTCAGTGCTTTGACAACAGCCTCAATATTTTCCTCTGCCAATTTTGAGGTGAGGATCGTGAGATTGAGTGGTGGGAGGTTGTTGTCGTTGAGTCTCTTCTCAGCAAGTTCCAACGCTTTAGCCCAAACCCGTGATACTGACTTCGTTTGAGGCGGTGCTGCTGCTTGCACAACGATTTCAGCCGAGGCTTGAGAATGCGATATTTGAACGGTGAGTGCGCTGACCGATATGGTGGGTGAACCCTGTGCGCCAGAGGAAGGGGAGCCTCCGGCATCAGTTGGCAGTGATAGCTTCTGAAGTAAGGGTCTCTGAGTTTGCAGGGCGGAGGAATCTGAATACACAGCGAGTGGTTGAGTTGGCTGATTCGGGGTACTGTTGCGACGCACTATTCCATAGCTAGGGGGTGGGGAATTCAATATTGGAACGAATGGTGCGCCGCCGGACATGGAGGAGGAAGGTGAACCGTGGCCGCCGAAGGGCACCATAGGATTATGCGCTTGTAGGGCGGAGGAACCTGAATACGAACTGTGAGGTCGCGCAAGTACGCTTGCTGGGACTGCGAGCGATTGAGAGGAAGTTGTTACAGTTGGCTGATCGGGGGTATTGCTGCCGCGCTTTCTACTACCGGCAGTAGACGGGGAGTAGAACTTGACACACACCACGTGGCTTGCCGGCAGGTTGTCTCACAGTCTCAGCGAATCAGGCTGTCACTGCTTGACGCTGTACACTACGCATGTTACTTGGGCTTTTGAAACCTTGGTGACTTGAATTCCAATAACACGATGTTGGTGTTAACTGGGGGAAGTAGCCAAAGTTCGTTTTGCCAGAAGTTGGAAATCCCATGAAAGAGATGAAAATGAGGTTCTATTCCATATATACTGTATGTACTCCGTACAACCTCACTTAGGATGATGCTTATTCTGAAGACGGCTTCTTCCTTCTGCTTGCAAGCCTCAGGACTATATATATAAACAGCAAGTTACATCAAGCCTCCCAAGGACCCAAGCCATGAATCCATACATCGACAAGTCATACACATATATGGATCCTACAGTACTTATAAGCACCACCGTTAGAAAATAAAACAATACTTGTACATAAGTAAGTATGTACTAACTATGTAGTTCGTGAATACTTATATTTAGCATACTCAAGTGGCCGCATGGCAGTTGTTACCCTGACTCAACCCAGCACTGTCAGAGCCGCGTGCTAATTACGGTACAGGAGCCCACTTGGTCGAACTCAACAAAACCAGAGATTTCCGACGTCAAGCAATTACAGGATTTTATAGCCCTCGAAAACGGAACAGTAGCGATCAAACTTTTTACGAGGCAAGAACGTAATCACGGATTTTCCAAAACCTACGAATCACTTGGCTGCGGAAGGCCATTCGCTTTCTTCAAACAGGGAGGGATTCCAAAGCCTAACTGCAAAAGCGGCGCCAGATCCACATACCGAGGCAAGAAAATGTTCTACAGACATGCAGATCACCAGAGCCGACACAATTACCGACACCAGCTGGCACCCCATGTCATCGGAGGGAATGAGTTCCTTCATGGAATGGATGCAAAAACTAGAGATGATCAAAGAGAACTCTCGGAGTTTTGAATTTGAGACAGAGGATGACGGGCTGGATACGAATGAGTTTGAGGAGAGGGAGGATAAAGAGATATGGCACCTAGATATGCTTTATGGTACGATAACAGGTACTTACGATACGGCAGCAGAGAACACCAAGGAGCATGGGTGCTCAAATGAGGAGTCACTGGAGGCGGATATGGAAATGATCTATAAAAAATGGAGACTGGAGAAGGAAGCAGAGAAACTCAAATTGGATTTTTCTGCGGCAGTGAAGGAGAGGGAGGATTTAAGAGAGCAGGTGGAACGTTTGGAAGAGGAAAAAGAGCAGTTCCGGAAGAGCACACTGGAGCTGAAAGGGGAGTTGATATGGGTCAAAAATCTACTAAAAAACGTTTTGCTGAGGAGTTTGGGGGTAAGATGACCTTTTTAAGGAGGCGGAATTTTGGCAGAAGAGGTGTAGGGTGACCGAGGAGAGGAGCCTTGAGGCTAAAACAGCGAGAGATAAAGCCTGGGAAGAGGTTTTGTAGCGAGAGTCAAGCTGGGGGTGGAGCAAGCCCTAGGTCAACAGGGAAAAGGATAGAGGATTTGGAGGCGGCGATGGAGAAGAAGCAGAGTAAGAAGAAAAAGGGAGCCAAGGAGGGGAAAACGCCGGAAGACACACTCCCGGCAAAAACACAAAAAGAGGAAGACACCGTAATGGTGGACTCAAAACCCAGAACCAAGAATGGAGTCCAGGAAGGACAGTGGTAAGGACGTAGCTCCAGTTACACCCCCCGTAACCAAAAAAACAGACTACTGTACGTCAAGTAGCCCGACAGGTGGCTGGTTCTCAGGTTACCAAACACAAAAAACCTACGAAAGCTGCCGACAAGGAGTACGTCGACATGAAAGCCTTCGTGGTTCATGGCGTCCCATGCCACAGACCCATAGCAGACAGAATACAGGATGTGAAGCGAACAGGTATGAGAGTAAGATGGCTCCCGGTTGAAGCATATGATTTTTGACAGAGGTCGGGTGAGGGCGGAGGTGGCCTCGGACTCGGTGTGATGTAGAAGGTTGTTCATTTTTCTAAGTCTCTAGCTACTGGATAATCTATATACAAATGACACTCGATACTAGCATACGTCCGGACGGGGGAGGAATATACTTGTCACCAATATATTCTTACATTACAAGAAAAAAGGCAATTATGGAATAAACTCGGAGAAGTTGCGGAATAGCATCATGAATATGACAGGAGCATACAAGAGACAAATAAACAGATATAGTACTTTTGCTGATATATGATTGAGTAAGATCTTTATTGGGCATTTCCGCCTCAAACCAGCGCTTGATATGTCGCCAAGTAGCATTGGGGTTTGTTCGGGATAGGTTCTTATGGCTTGACGCGCACTTCCTGACCATGGCTGCCGATGCGGAGTATGAGAAGATGCCAGAGAGCTGTTGTAGCAATTCTCTATATTATTGTGTGGCAGGTTGTGAAGCGGGGTTATTTCTCATTGATACTCTCTTTGTAGCTTAGTGAATCTCTTAGCTTCTGCTTCTTGTACCGAAAGCCTTCAATAGGGGGCCCTGTCATGATTTTAAGTCTATTGCGGGTATAGACTCTTAAAAAAAAAAAAAAGAGCAGACTTCCCGGTACTGGTACTTATGTAATGAATGAAAAAGTACCAATCAAGTCAACTCTTGCATCACTTATAAGAAGTCTACTACTTATAATAAATGCTACGGGAAATCGGGCATACAGCCGCACATCAGTAGATAAATTCATGTGATCATATTCGATACTATAGGAATATACACTTGCAAAGGTTCGTTCATAAGGAGTTGGAAATAAATAGATACATCAGTATAGGAATACTCAGGATTCCGTGTCCTCTCTTTGACTAAATAACTTGTAACCTCACCCGCAGCCAGAGCGTCGATGCTCGTGGTATCTCCCACAAACGTGGAAGCTGGTACAATTTTGCCTATACATCACGTTGATCATTCAGCAACCGCATAACAGCCTCATGTCCATTCCTAGCTGCCATGACAGGGGTGTCCGCCCATGCTCGTCCTTAGCATTGATATCAACAAAGCCCTAAAGAGAGTGTGGGAGGGACCGCCCTCGAGGTGCTCCGAATCCCAAGTATTCCGCAAATCCCTGTCCACGAACTGGAGACTATATCTCCATGCATGTTGCATACAGACCGGGCGCCATAGAAATGCATGAAAATATGGTATAAAACGGTTCAAGACAAGTGGCTCATAATTCTGTTGGTCATTGTCTTCATCATTATGTGCTGGAACGTCATTATCTGCTGGAATCCCTGGAAATTGATGGGCAGCATTAGGAACTGCATCAGGCCCGCGGGGAAAGCATGTCACGTTGATGAGGATTTCTTCTTCCGCTGGTGGTAGCAGACCTGCCCTTGTTGAATTGACAGGCGCAGGGGGCGCCGATGAGTTATGTACTGCTCCCGATAGGTACTTGTGTCTAGAGAGTGTCTAGTCCAGCCACCACTCTACCACATCTTTCAAACCGGTCATAAATTTGCCAATGTATTATCTCTCACTCTGAAGAATACACTCTTTGCTTGTGTGGCCAGATGTACTCCCACATGCAACCGGGGCCACTCCCGGTTAATGCTGCCTTTGTATGCCAATTTCGCTCATCAAACTGGAAATACGAAACTTTCCAAGCAGGCAGAACTCATAATATTAAATGTGTGGGAGGTGTTCATCGTAATTGACCTCACCAAACCCTCCTTGTATTGGTAGGGCCAGCCTGCCAATCTGCAGCCTCACGCCCAAGAAAAGCTGTGCATGAGAGTGGTGTCAGCCCATGCTTCCTTAACATTGATATCAATGTTATCTCGCTCGATTAGCAGCCGCACAACAGCCTCATGCCTTTTTTTTTTTTTTTTTAAAAAAAATACTTGTTACTCCTATGCGGCCCCGTCAAGGGAGCCATGAGGAGCCACCCGGAAATCCGGGTGGATTCAGGGGTGAGGCAAGTTAATCTGCCAGGCCCGTGCGCGCTAAATACAAAAGGTAAAAAAAAAAAAAATGTCGAGACGAGGCCCCATACAGTATACTCTCGATAAAAGAATATCGCCCGGCAGGGGGGTAATACCGTATTAATTCGCGAGTAAGAATGCTGTCTTACTAACAAACGGGCGGTCGGAGGGGCCTTAAATTTACTGTCTTATACACGGTACTAGCTTAAACACGGGGTACTTTCTTATAAAAGAAGGGGGGGGTAAGGGAAAAAAAAAATTTCCGCAACCAAAAAGATTTTCGGAACAACACCGACAGTAGCATAATTGATATCTTTTTACACGATCTCCACTCCAAGCGTAATTGTAGCACATTGCGTAGCCTCTCCTTCAGTAATGTAATCTCCATGCTCATTGTCACTTCCGAATCCACCTCTGATAGTGCTGGAATGACTGTCCGCCTGCTAGAGTTCTGCAGTTGCAAGACGGAGGTTGCGCGAGGTCTTTGGCTGGTGGTTTGCGCACTGGGTCCAGCACGAGGTGCCAGCGGGATTGACATTGTACAAGTGATGGTGATGAGTGAAAGAAGCCGGTTGTGCGAGTCAACATCGACATTACTATACTACTGTCTTATAAGAAAAATTTGCTGTCTTAAACACGATTCGCATATCTTGGCCAAAATTAGGCTGTTTTACCCCTGTCTTATACACGAATACTGTCCTGCCGAGTAGTACTTTCTTACTCGCGAATTAATACGGTATTCTTATATCAAATATATTCTTATGTCAAATGTCAGGGTAACTACTAAAGGTGTACATCAAATAAGAGAATTAACGTGTGGTAGAGGAAGAACTAGGTACAGGAGGACCAGGAACAGGCCCGGGTGAAGTGGAGAAGGCGGTAACTTGCCATGTGAGATCAGGATGTGCATTTGCATAGTTATATATCTCCTTGCGTTCTTCTTCAGTCCACCCTTGACGTTTCAATGCACCAATAGCAGGCATATAGAATTAGTTCGGGAGCTCGGAGGTGGTATTGTAGGTGTAGTAGTATTGTGTGTCACGGTGTAGTTTTTGGCGGTGTTGTGTGCTTACGGTGTAACATGGTTGTGCGGGGTATTCTTATCGATAAGCCTTCCTATTCTGGCTAGGCTGTTTATACATTACCCAATCAGGTGCACTTGCTATAAGAATACCTTAGTAAACAACCGCGAAAAAATAAGAATATTCTTCTATCAAATATATTCTTATATCAAGTATATTCTTATATCAAATATTCTTATATAAAGAGTATACTGTACTGTCATTAACGGACGAGCCGATGACCTGACTGGGCCTCCCCATAACACATCCCATAGTGAACTCGTGAGAAATTGGAAAGATGACAAAAGAAACTCGTGACAGGGGGCCTGAACTAGAACAAATGGAACTCGTGTGGGAAACGTAAACAATTAGGTGATCTCGTGAAAGATTCCCTTGCAAAAGGCCTCTGTTGCCCCGTAGGACTCTTCTCCTTCCTCTCTCCATTTCGCCCTGTCGAGTTCCTCCCAGCTCCTTCTTCCCCTTAGCGGATCTGTTCTGATGCGTCTGAATCGCGGACACTCGAAGGCGATGTGGTCTCCTGTCTCTGATGGGGCTCCACATACACATTCCTTAGAGGCGGTCTTGCCGATATGGAATAGGTAACCAACTCTTCTGAGGGCCGCGGTTGGTACGCAGCCAGGTATATGCTGAAGCGCCTGTCGGTTCCACTCACAGCGTCTTGTTCCCAACCCTTCCTTTGATCTGGCTTCCTTGCGGATTGCTTTGGATCTAGTGCGTAGCCCCCCTTCCGTTGCCATTAGGGGTGCTCCTGAGATTTCGTCTAGATGTGAGATTTTCTTTTCTATGCTTGAGACCTCGATTCATGTTCCGAATTGAGAGAATTGCCGCCAGTGTGTCTGATAGAAAGGCTAGCATATCGGACTCCTCTGTCGCCAGTCCTAGGTATATTACATGGAGCTTGCCGTCTGCTACAACAGCTTCATGCCATTTGCAGCAGCCAATGAGAGTGGTGTCCACCCACGAGGGTCCTTAGTATTGATATCCACATCATCTTGCTCGATCAGCAGCCGCACGCCCATTCTGAGCTGCCAATGAGAGAGGTGTCCATCCCCTATAAGTCTTAGCATTGATATCAACAGCAATGCATCTCGCCCAATCAGCAGCCGCACAACGGCCCCATGCCCCATCTCAGCTGCCCAGTAGGGCGTGGTCCGGTCACCATCATCTTTCTGCCCTACATTCCACCCTATCTTACAGAGATACGTCATATTTTCAGTCTCCAAAGTATGCTGCTATATGGGTCCTGAAAATCTCTGCGCCGGTCTGAATCGCTGAAGCCTCCAATACAAGACTTGTATAGAACAGGGTGGGCGGTTGTTCTCATAGTATAATATAATATTTGTGAGTTTTGTCAGGCCATCATTGCATTGACGCTTGAGATAGGTCCCCCAATAAAGTGACGCATACTCTAAGAATGCATATTCGTTCAGCTTTGCTTTCAGACTTTTATTAATACCATGCTGTCTCAAATTTGCCAAGTTAAGGTAGGTCAACAACTTTCGGCGATAGAACTACGCCCATCTGGGAATTCTTTCCCAGCATATTTGTGGAAGTACTCTTCAAGTGTGTAGTGCACAAAGCGTACTGTCAGTGTCTTTCCATCCACAATAACCAACCCAAGACCGCAGTCTAGTAGGCTTTCCGTGAAGGAATATTCCCCGCATCGAATTCCGTATCGCTCTACTCAACAGCTAGCGCATGTTGAAGTTCCACAAGCTTTAGTGGTAGGCAAAATGAAGCCACATGAGTACTCGCATACCCAACTCAGCCTGGCTCTCGCTGAGGCATTCCCGGATTCTAGTAATGACACCCTGTAAGAATATACGGATGAATATATGTAGAAGAGGAGAGATGTCTTCGCATGATGATTCCTGGAGGTCAGGGCGTCCATGACTTCCTTATATACATGAACACGAACATATAACCGATAATCGACCAACATCAACAACATGAATAACCGAATATATGAATAACCGAATATCCTTCTCATCCTGCTTGCATCGCAAATATCCTCCATATCCTTGCCGACCCACATAGCACGTATCATATATATCCTTCATACCCTTGCTGACCCACATATAACCGGTGGGCTGTATGATTACACCCTTAAATGAAATATAAAGATCGGTTGGCAGTGTTTCAAGCGCTTTCCGTCGTTTAGCCTTCGTAGTCATTCCTAGCACCATTTTGGTGTGCAAGGCGGGAAGAAGAAATCTGGAAAAGATAAATCAGTATATAGATTCTAGCCAATATAGCTGATGAATTTTACACATATGACTTCGCCCTGTAAGGAATAAGCGAATATTGTTAATGCCCAAATTTTTAAAGTATATCGAGAAGCTGTTCAACCTTTGGTTCAAGCTCATCCACGGCATCTATACAGATAAATGCACGCTTGAGTTGTTGTGACCATATATTAAGTATAGCTAAAATATCGCCCACCCCGGCTTTTCCGCCCTAGTGCCGGATCTCATTAAGCTTCTCAATCACTCCATCTGGTATAGGTTTTTGCGCAGTGGTTAGAAATCGACACAGAAAGCAACCAAAAATATAGACCAGGGTTTGGTTTTTATGATCCTTATAGTCGCCATACAAACAAGCAATCCTTATGTTAGAAGATCAATAACGACAGAGCTATATGAATTTTGATAAAAATTAGTTACCAGCTAAACCCTTGATACTAGATGGAATTGTAGATCTGACGTAATACCTAATTACGGTTTCTCCTGCACCGGGTATCATAATAGCAAAAGACATGACCACCCTCTTCTGTAATATTGCTATCTCGCCACTTCAAGACCCAGGAGCCATGTGGCAGCGTTTCTGGTACGAGGCAACTTCACATCCTGAGTGGCTCTAATGTGGTCAACGTTGTCAATAGTTTGATCACTTTGAGTGTGTGAGTAGCTGATATCTCTGTTCATGCAGTCTCATCAGCATCCCTTTTTCACATATAACCCCTGAAAATATCCGGGATATATAAAAACTAGGCACGGCTGGGGCGGTAATGGGGCAGGTTAAAAAAGCGAATAATGAACTATCCACCTACCATTCAACTTGGGCAAAGGTTTCAGTTCTGACGTATATCCTGTAGGACACCTTCAATGTCTGTATTCTTGCATTAGTTTTTTCCCCTATTATATACGTATCAAACAGTGTTTGTAACCATACTCCTTATCTTTTCCATGGTAGCAGCATCTGCACACTCCTGAATAACCCTCTCTTTTGCATTGATGTCTTCAATGAAAGGCTGAATTTCAATATCAAATGACTTCAATATGTTTGTAACTTTTTTGAGCCTTATAGCACAATGTAATTATATCTTATATGTACTCCGTACTCCACTTACGGCACACAAACCTCTGGCTTCAAAATAAGCACGTGCCTTGACTGCAAACACCCCGTATTGACATTTCTAGTACTTTACACACTGATAATAATGGCGCTATTGATCTAACCCATAACCTGCGTTGACAAAACAAAAGGCAAACACATTGATATTGCCTACTATTATGTCAGAGATTTGGTAGAAACAGGCAACTAAAGCTCTTAGAGCATGATGTATTATTACCACATATGGGTAAAAACAAAACCTATGCAACTATTAGTGAGAAGTATTATGGAATTAATTGTAATGAGGTATGAGTCTTAATTTACTTAATATATATTAATTTGAATATTAATATTTGATATAGGTTATGGAACTTTTACAATACTGTCAATTTGTATATGCAATAAACTAAGTCAAAGTCGTGGTCCTCTACAACCAATTGTTGTTAATAATCTTTGGGAATAAGTACAAATTGATCTAATCAATATGCGAGCTGATCCAGATGGGGAATACCAATGGATTTTACATATTCGAGATCATTTTAGTAAATATTCAAGTGCTTATCCTTTAAAGTCTAAGGAAAGTATTGAAGTTGCTAATATCCTTATGATATGGATTAGACAATCTGGTCCACCAAAAATTCTTCAATGCGATAATAGTAATGAGTTTAAAGGTGAAGTCCTTATTGTTGTAAGATATCATGGAATTTCTTTAATACGAGGATGTCCATACCATCCTCAAGCATAAGGATTAATTAAACAAGCAAATGCTGTACTAAAGCAAAAGATTTGAATGGCAAAAGCTAAATCAGGTGACAATTGATGGGTACAGCTTTTCCCTATTGTGATTTTAGCAATGAATCAACAAGTAAGTAATTATTTCTAATACTCTAGCTAGTCTTATAGTAAAACTAATAATATTATATTCACTCGACAACTAGATATAGTCCATATGAAGTTGTATTTAAATAAAAGTAAATCATCTTCAAGGTCATTTATCTCCAATTCTAGATGCAAATGATGAGGAAGCGGAGGATAATGATAAAGAAGTAGAGGATGATAAGGAGGAGGATGAGCAAGAAGAGAATAATGAGGAGGACAGTTTGAATGAATCTTCGAGTCAATCTACTCCAGTTCAACTTGAACTTCCCAGTACCGATATTATGCTAGCAAAAGTTCGCAAACGTACTACAACAGCTCGCAAGCAAATGGCAAATCGATATATTCAACAGCATAAAATAGATACCTTTACAATAGGTGATCTTGTTAGCCCGCGAATTCCTGGTATTGATCGAGCTTCTACCGACCATCGCCGAATTTTTCCCCCCAATGGGGCCGCATAGGAGTCACAAGTATAAAAAAAAAAAAAAAAAAAAAAAAAAAAAAATCGCCGAATTTTTTTTAGAGTTGTCTACAAGCCTCATCCTGACCGACATCAGCTATATTGTGAATATGGCCTGTTGGATCGATACTATCCCACTAGCGAATTGGAGCGACCTCCTTCTACTATCAGACCAGCCTACCTTGAATCTATTCCATTGGAATGGCAAGTCAAAAATCGAAGTCGCTGCATGAAGTTGCACGTCTTGCCTCTGCTGGATCTATAGTTCGCTGCCAATGCAAAAAAGAAGGACGTTCATGTACTGCCCACTGCCATACTGGGTCAGGGCCGTACCCATGTACGAATTCAGTATAAGAGTTAAGCAAGTTCAGGTGATTCAAGCGGGGGATGGCAGAGCTTTTCTTATGTATATATCGTATGTATAAGCTACATTAGTCTCGGTAACTACATATGTGATATTTATGCCATCCCGGAACGGCCCGGCAATCTCGCAACGGCCCGGTCCATACCGGTATGGACTGAATCCCGGAACGGACCAGAACATATACATACATACATACGTACATACTCTTGCTTGTGTGCACATATTCTCCCATATATTCTCCTTGTCCGTTAGATGAAGTGGTATCAATCGACGCTTTTCCCCCACATTCACCTCCGCACACAATAACCTTTTTACCATCATGTCCCTCAGCGGTGGTAAATTCCCATTCTCTCGCAGTAACCCTTAAGCGTTAGTCGGATCATGTCGATTCCACAATGGGACATTCAGACTCGATGCCACCGTCCCCAGAATTCCATTAGACTCCGTCGCTCTCGGAACAAGGTCAAAAACCACCTTTCCCGCCGGTCATTTTCTTACAATTTTCTGGTAACCTCCTGTGTATTCCTCTGCTACAGCTGGAGTGTTGTAGTTATCTGGAATATTGGCGACCACGTCTGGCATGGGGTTGACGTCAATTAGTTCCTTTGGAGGATATATAGCAAAGGTCCCGAGCTTTTGGCGCCGGCCGGGATAGTTGTTATAGGTGGTATTGAATTCTCCGATGCGGGATGGGTATCTAGTCTCGTGGAGATCGAGGCGGGAGTATCCGTTGGCGCCGTCACCAGAGCCGAGGAAGAAGTGAAATCTATAATCTCATAGGGTTAAAATAAATCCGCACTACCTCCCTTTGAGGAACATAAGTATTTAAGTTATTCTGCACACACCTGAAATCCTTCCCTTCCGCAATCTCTGGCATTACAAAAATATTCAATGTTCCTTAAATTTGCAAGCTTGGTATTGGGTAAAATCCTACAGAACCCTCTATTGGTGTCGTTCCCTTGCGCAATTTTATCTTTCTCGGTCATATGCCAGTCTGGAGCATCTTGCTTGTAGACGACGTTATACCTTGATGTGATGAGCACGTTTCCTGATTTGAGTACGGGAACCCGGTTCGATTCATGGTATTGATGATTCTGTCGAATGAGAGGGAGTGGGACCGCGAGTATGAGTGCTGCGGAGAGCAGCAAGGACAGGAATGTGAAGTGTTGCATGGTCAGTGAGCGTGCTGGTAAGTTTTGGAAGCGACAGGGAGCCCAGGTGTGAATCAGAGTTGGTCAAGGAAGACCCTGGAGGAAGTGAGGAGTGAAGATCGAAGACTCAGGAATCCTCAAGGGAGCATAGAGCTCTGGTAAGGCAGATTCTAGCATACGCTGACGCTGTAAGCTATTCGCTGCTGACCCTGAAGTCAATGGAACTCCGACTTATATCCCAGCATAAAACTCGCACATAGACATCTTTTCCAGCTATTGCTACCTCAAGCTTCTACATGATTTAGCGCGACCTATTCAATAAATCAGCTTAATCCGGGCGAGTCGACCTCCATAGAATACGAACCTGCATGATAACCCGAACACCAGCCCGAACTAAGGCGCTCACCTGCGGATTACTCTGTATTGAAAATTCACAACCTTTGTGTATTACTCCACGTTTTTCAAAATTCTCCACGACTACAGCTTCCTTCCCATGCCGGGTATAGCTTCACCTCTTTTCCTATTATCTTCCTGTATAGTTTCAGCGCTTTGACAACAGCCCCAATATTTTCCTCTGCCGATTGTGAGATGAGGTTCGTGAGATTGAGTGGTGGGAGGTTGTTATCGTTGAGCTTCTTCTCAGCAAGTTTCAACGCCTTAGCCCAAACCCATGATATTGACTTCGTCTAAGGCGGTTTTGCTGCTTGCTTAACAATTTCAGCCGAGGCTTGAGAATGCGATATTTGAACGATGGGTGCGCTGACAGATATGTGGATGAACCCTGTGCGCCAGAGGAAGGGGAGCTTCCGGCATCAGTTGGCAGTGATAGGTTCTGAAGTAAGGGTCTCTGAGTTTGCAGGGCGGAGGAATCTGAATACACAGCGAGTGTTACTTTTTTTTTTTTTTTTTTAAATACTCGTTACTCTTATTCGGTCCCAGTGGTTGAGTTGGCTGATTCGGGGTACTGTTGCGACGCACTACTCCATGGCTAGGGGGTGGGGGGCTCGCTCGATCAGCAGGGAAGGACTCTTCAAGTGTGTAGTGCATAAAGCGTACTGTCAATGTCTCTTCATTAAAGAAATAGGTATGCAGCGAGAGCCAAACGTCCAATGAAGGAAGATATGAATAAAGGTCGAGTGATGGATAGTGAAAGAAGAGCTTCGTATTAGGCAGTGAATCGTATAATTGTATTGAACTAATTGTATTGAACTAAAGATCTCTAACAAGAAATGAACGAGATATTTATACATGTATGAACGCACATCTAAAGGATGTTGTGTAGCACGCCATTGAGTGTAGCAAGCCATGAAGCACGCCATATGAGTGAAGAGTATTGCATGTGGAATAGCTAGGTATGGGCGGAATGAACGGCATTTTAACACCCCTCCTCAGCACATACTTGCTAGACTCAGGCCCCTCCTCCTTCCTTAAAAATGTGCGTTATCAAGTCAGTCGGAACAAATCTTACTTCAAATTGGTAGACACCGATCTGCTCACAAAATTTGGCAGTATCTCCGCAAAACCTACTATAAGGATACTCCACTATCCTTTGTTCACGAGATACGTGCCTTCAACACACTCTCTTCAACTCTCGATTCCTCTCGGTCGATCTCAGATTTTATGGATCTGGTGGATGCGCCTTCATACGCTAACCTCAAACGTTACCAACTATCCCAACGTAGTGGACAAAGGGACAAGCAAAGCGGATAAGCCGGAGTGGCGGAAAGAGGGGGATGATTCGTTTGAGGCAATATTAGAGGGATCGAGGCCTTTTTCAAGTTAATTTTCCACGAGCTCACCTAGGCATCCATTACCCCCTGTTTACTTTTCACGAGTCTCTTTATCAATTCCTTCAGCTCTCAGTTCCCTTTGTCCATTCCACTCTGGATTGAACTGGTTCACTGTTTCACGATATTCTGATATTTATTAGTCCTCATGTGTTCACTTTGTCTTGATTTTCAGTCCTTGGGCGAGGTGCCCCGAGTCATCGCCTCAATACCGTCAATGACAGCAGGGGATCCTTCCCCTTAGATATTTGTATTTAGCTCGCGCGGGTCCGGCGAATTAACTTGCCATGTCCCTGAATCTACTCGGGTTTCGCGGTGGCTCCTCATGGTGACCGCATATAGGAGTAACAAGTATTTCAAAAAAAAATTAAAAAAAACTTAGTGGACAATCTAACCATCAAGGAGAATCTTCTTATGAAGATCTAAAAGGGAGGCTTGTCGGACTAGCCATTAACAACCAGCTGTCGAATTACAATGGCGGTAGCAATACCAACGGCGGTAATACGGCGTCTTTGCCAACGGCCGCCAAAATAAAGCCAAAAAAAAGGCTAAAAGGAAGAAAACTCAGCAACCTGCCAAGCAAATCACGCAAGCCAAATCAACTGTGTACCTCGCTCCAAGGGACACGTCTGGCAGGATTGCCGGAAGCTGAGGCGAGATCAGGAAAATAAGCGAAATATTGCGAATCCACAAGCTGCTGTGGCCGAAGTAGGACAAGCTTTCGTTTCTGAGCAACTTCAGACCGACCCGCAAGCATCATACAATGAAGAATTCCTCTCTGAGACTCTTCAGACCGACCTTCAGATTAGTACTATACATACCTGGAAACTTGACACCTGCGCAACAGCTCATATGATTCTGATATAGGCCAATTTTACCTCATTCAACTACATAACGGAGTTGAAAGGCTGGGAGGTAATAACCTCTTACCTGTGGAAGGCAAGAGCACTATTATAATAAACGCTGCTCTACCTAACAATACAACTAATTGTCTATATCTAAATAGAGTTCAGCTTAACCCTATATAGGTACAAGAGATTGAGATATTTTAAAGGCACCCTGGATGTTATTGCGGATTTCTTCAATCACTTTGAGTGTGTGAGTAGCCATAGTTGACATTTCTGTTCATCCAGTCTCATCATTAATTCTTTGTCACATATAGCCCCATTTAAAAAATATCTGGGACGTATAGTAATGGGCCAGCTTAAAATGAAGTATCCACCTACTATTCAACTTGGCCAAAGGTTTCAGTTCTAATGTAATATCCTAAACAATGCTTTCAATATCTATTCTCTTGCATTAGAGTTTTCTCTACTATATACACATTTAATAGTATTTGTAGGACCATACTCCTTATCTTTCTTATAGTAGTAGCATCTGTACATTCCCAAATAACCTTCTCTTTTGCATTGATATCTTCAATCAAAGGCAGAAATTCAATATCAAATAACTTTAATAATGGGTTTGTAACTTTTTTGAGCCCTGATCTTACTTTAGCACAATGTTATATATAATATGACCCTTCTGGCTTCTCAAGTCTAACCTTCCATTTCTAAAACCCTTAACTTTTAACAAGTACTAAATCTCAGGAAATCAAACAAGAGTGAGATACTTCTTTATTTTATATCTTATAACCTCATGCTATATCTCTCTATTCACTTGATATAAGGATAAAATTACTTTATAGTAGAAAAGACCACGCCTTTACTCCTGTCTCCTCCACTAGTGACGAATCCCTTCAACACTATAAATACCATCTCTACCTAGGTCATAGACATTCCTATAGACAGCAAGCTAAACCATAATTAATCCAACTCCTAGTATTTGCCTTAATAACTTCACCAGATCCTAATGCTCCAAAATCTTGACATGACATTTCGGTTTGTGATTAGTTGGGGATTTAGCATCGGTATGTTCAATCACTTCTATTTTTTTATCTTCAATATAGGTAGACACTTGTTTCCAATGTTCCAGATCTACCTCTTTTTCAACTGACTCTGCCAACTCAGGTGCAATAGTAATTATTCCCACCGGATTGGTCTTTGAAAATAGTTCTGAGTCTTCACTGGATAGATGCTTAATATAGGTTACCGTGACCATTTGGGTGTGAGATATTGATCAATGCATTTTGAACTTGCCGGAGATAGCTGCCTTCGGATTGGTTTTCATCCACCACTTTTCTACAATAGTGATCGTTCCCCCTGTCTCAGTTTCTGGGACTACCGGTCCTAAGTCTTCAGGTTGGTTTTCAACTACAGTGAACTCGCGTTATAAGCAACTCCTGGGGACCGGGAAAAAGTTGCTTATAGGGCGAGGTTTCTTATAACGCGAGATACATACACAAACTAGGAAATGTCTGAGAGAGGATTAAAAAACGTGATAGCAGTCTGATGGTGTGCGCCCCGAGCCATGCCTTATAGAGTCTCAATATCCCGCTTTTTCGATATAGAACAGCCTCCACCTTCTCTCTTTGCTGTGAATTGGCATGAGGATTTTGAAGACGAAAAAGACGTAGGGCTTCAAGGCCTTCAAGTGCAGCTTGATAGGAAATAATAGGTACATCTTGTATGCCTTCCGGATCGGAATCAGAATCCTGAAGTGAAATAGGCTCATACCTATTCTAAATAAGAAACTTGCCTATAGTGCCTTTGCTAGCCATAATCGTGATATAAGCAACTTTTATTTTTATATGTATTACTAAGCCAATACTTAAGAAACTTGCCTATAACCCGAGTTTCTTATTTCCCCATACAAATTCTGTCGGGACTGGAGAATAGTTGCTTATAACGCGAGTTCACTGTACCACTATCTCATTTGAAATAGTAATCATTCCCGCAGTATCGGTTTGTGGGACCACCGGTCGTTTAAGTCTTTATCGGACAAATCCTCAATATAATATAGATTACCGAGTCTTTCTCCACTGACTCCACTAAATCATCTGCAATAATAATCATTCCTGCTGGAGTGGTTTCTAGGACTAATCCCAAGTCTTCATCAGACAGATGCTCAATATATGCTGTGATTTGGGTGTAAGGAGTTTGATCCCTAGGAGTCTGAGGTTGCTGGAGATAGCTGCCTCCGAATTGGTTTTGGTTTGACTGATTTTGTAGTACCTGGGCCCTAGACTTCTCATAGGCTTTAACAGCCTCCGGAAACTGATAGATTTCGTTGAATTGTGAAGGAAATCGTTGCCTTAAAGCTCTGGCAGCAGCGCTGTAGGTGGAATTTTTATCCGCTTTCAACTTTCATCAAAAATTGTTCTGCCTTGCCCTCCAAATGACTCTGCAATGCCAGCACTTTGAACCGTTCACGCCGGGCTATATCACTAATCTGAGAATCAAGGCCTTCCAAGAACAACTCTAGTAGCTCTAGAAACCTGCATCTCAACTGTGTTCTTCTCCCCACTGAACGACATCATAGCAACGGGTAGAAACATAAGAATATACTAAGACAAAGATCCGAAGAAAGAGAGAAGAAAAACAGAGATACAAGAACTTAAGATCGTAGGACTGAAAATAGCAAAAGCTCCCGCAGTGAACCAAAGAGAACAGAAAGTGCTACCGCAGCAGCCACTCCTGGAATCACCACAGCAATCTAAGAGGAATAGAATATCAAGCCTTTCTAGTGCTGCCAAACTGAAGAACTGACAGAACGACTACACTCAGAGTAAAGCTCAACTCACAGTCAGTCGTGAGGAAATCTGCACAGCGTATTGTTGATGATCCTCTCATCTATCCTGTCATTTATATGTGTGTATTTCTGAAGTTCTTTGGCTCGGGAGGCTGGGCGATTATGCAGCCCGTTGTTCCGTGGGTGTACCGAGGCCGTCTCATAGCCTTAGGCTTCATAGACGTATAGATTTCAAAAAAAAAAAAAAAAAAGATTTATATGTGTAAAAGAAAAGAAGCAGAACAATTCCCCAAATTAAACCCCCTTCTGCCAAGACCTTCCAAGTCTAACCTTCGTTTCTAAAACACTAAACTTTTAACAAGTACCAAATCTCACGCGTCAACAGCTACCTAGTTTGCCATGTTATTAGGGTGCTCATTGGTGGAGTTTGTAAGAATATCGGCTGGATTATCTTTGCCTTCAATGGTCTTTCCATGTTGTCCGCTTTCACTTGTTGGCGTAGATAGTGATATCTATGCTCATGGTGTCTAGTTCTTCTGATCATCAGGAGGTGTGTGCCAAGTTGAAGGCGCCTTCATTTAGTTGAACGCATCGCAGCAAATAATTGCTGGGCCCAGGCAACATCTTAGCAGGCTGCTATATATTCGGCCCCGGTGATAGATAGTGAGACTGTCTATTGACGCCGGCTATACCTCCTATTGGTTGATTTCCTAAAGTCATTAGGACTCCAGTCTGGGGCTTCGCTTCCCGACCATAGGATGCGACGGCATATATTATAAGGACTAGAGTGGCAGGATTTTTCAAGATTAGGCCAGTAGTCTTGATTGTTACCAGGTATTGAATTATTGCTCTGGCTGCCTGTAGATTTATTTTTATTGCCGATGGGTTCGCTGTTCGCCAGCCTAATAAATTAACCTGGATGGAGATTTCAGGTTTTGTCATTCTAGCTAAAGTATGTACACCAGTGCTTGACAAGGCTTAGGATCCGGAATTGCCCCTTCCTTATCTTCTTCGAATGTAGCTGGGTGTAGAGGTAGAGATTTTGTGGGTTGAGGTTGGCTCTGTAGGTGTGCTTTTGTCATTGATTCTATTAAAGCTTTTTTTATTTTTTTATTTTTATAATTTATTACTTTCAAGTTTAATCAAACTCTGAGGGCCCGGAGACGGGTCTGGTGGATTATCCAGCCTCAGGAGGGTGCCTGGCCCCCAACCCCTGAAGGAATTCTGAATTAGATACAATAGATACCCCCACCCTTTAACCCTTGACCCGCAGCGCCTCCGCACAGCTTCTGGAATTCCTCCCAAGATTGCCAGCTCCGTCCCCGACGCAAACTCTAGCAGATGAGGCGCATTCTGGGTTTCTCCGCTACACAGAACGGATCCCGGCCCCCCGGCTCCCCCCATCAATCTATTTGATACCTATACTACCAATTTAGCACTATGGGATACGAGGAAATATCCGTAGGCCTAGATCAACTCTGGCAAAAGATTCCTCGTTATATTTGTAGTTACAAAAAAAAAAAAAAAAAAAATCTTTCACTGCCTGCTATGAGTTAACAATACTGGCGTTACGGAATTTCATATATCCTACAGCCAACTATCCATTCTGGAAATTTAACTGGCACCGCTACAACTTAGCTTTAGATTTGGACTTGACTCAAGATGTGGTCTGTGGCTATAAGTTGAATACGAGTACTGAATTTATTCTTTTAAAAAAAGAATTAGCTTTGATTTTCTCCACTAAGGCCTAAGAAGGTACCGGTACCTATTTAATGAATGAAAAGTAACCAATCAAGTCAACTCTTGCGTCACTTATAAGGAATGCTACGGGAATACAGTCCCATATCAGTAGTTTTTTATTTTCTTATTTTTAAATACCCCGTACTCTTGCGCTCAAAGTGAGGGAACATGATGAGCCACCCAGAAACCCAGTTGGATTCAAGACAAGGAAAGTTAATCTGACAGGTCCGGCGACTATATACCGCAAAGCAATTAACAGATTCAAGTGCCTACAGGCAAGCAGAGGTAGGTAAAAGGAAAGCAAATGATTTTTTTTTTTTTTTTTTAAAAACTCAGTACTCCTATGCAGCCCCGTAAGGGGGACTATGAGGAGCCACGCGGAAGTCCGGTGGATTCAAGGGTAAGACAAGTTAGTCTGTCAGACCCGCGCGAACTAAAATACACTGAAGGACAAAGGAGAGACGTAGCCCCATGCTGTCACTAACGGACTGGCCGATGACTCGGAAGCCTGACTGAGCACGCCTCGTGAAACAAACCGTTGTGAACTAACTATGAAAACTGTGAACTGAGAACTTATGAACTAAAGGACTGAGAGAAATGAGTGTACCAAGGGAATTCGTGAAAAATCGTAACTCGTCGCTGGCCACTGCGCCCTTGAACCTTACGTTAGCTCACGGAAAAGCAGCCCGAAAAAGGCCTCCGTGGCCTCGTATGTCTCTTCCTCCTCCTTCCTCCATTCTGCCTTATCGAGTTCCTCCCAGCTGCCTCTCCCCCCCAGAAGGGTCCTCCGGGACCGGTCAAAACGTGGACAATCGAAGACTATATGATCGCCGGTCTCCGAGGGATGTCCACATGTGCACTCTGCCGACTGTGCTTTGCCTATATGGTGGAGCCAGCTCTTTTGTGGACCTCTGTTCGTTCGTAGCCATGTGTAGGCAGATAAGGCGTGGCGATTCCAATCCACTCTCCTGGCCCCATAACCCGTCTTTGTTCTCCCTTTCTTCCGTGAGGCTTTAGAGGAGGCGCGGAGACCGCCTTCTGTAACTGTCTGCTCCTGGCCTGTGACCTCCCCCAAATGGGAATGGAAGTTAGCAATCTGGTCTGCCTTTTCGTTGCCTGGTATGCCGAGGTGGCCCCTGACCCATGAGATTTGAAGGTCCCTATGTGGATTGTCGATTACCAAGGACTTAATTCCTTTCTCGATGCCGGATCTGGGTGGGGAGCCTGAGCTCATATTGATGACTGCCTGGATCGCAGCCTGGGAGTCCGAGAGGATTGATATCATGGGTGAGTCTTCGTTGAGCAGTGCCAGTTGCATCGCGAATAATTCGCCATCTGCTACTGTGGCGTGGTCTCCCAGATAGCCCCCGTAGTCCTTAGGGGCGCCTCCTGTTTGATCCTCACTGTGGATTCCACTAGCTACCACCCCTTTTCGTCCCGTACCATCGGTGTAACAGACTCTCCATCCTTCCTCTCGTATCGAGCCTATGCCTGCTGCCCAAAGGCCTAGCTGCTTGGAGCATTCTGACTTGGGGTTCATAATTACCTTATGAATTAGGGGGAAAGGTGTTGTGTCCTCTCTGTCTCCCCGAAAGCAAATGAACTCAAGTGAAACGGTACCTTTTTTTTTTTTTTGAGTCAACCATGCTCTGTCATTAACTGGCTAATGCCAAATGATCCCGAGAGGCCTGAATAAAGCTCGTCCCAACCAACCCGTATAGAATATGAAAATAAATATAGTATAATAGTAGGTAATCATATACGATACAACAGGAACAAATACTTGCAAAGATTCGTTCATACGGACTTATGTAGAAATAAATAGATACATCACTATAGGAATAGAGGGTTCCGCCTCCTCGCTTTAACCAGCACTACTGACAACCTTACCCGCAACCAGAACATCAATGGTTTTCTCCCAGAAACGAAGACGCTGGTACAATTTTACCTACACATCACGTTGATCATTCAGCAACCGCACAATAGCCGCATGCCCATTCCTAGCTGTCTATGAGAGGGATGTCTGCCTATGACTATCCTTACTAGGCCTGGGCACGAGCCGGCTCGAGCCGAGCCTGGGGGGTAGGCTCGAGCCGGCTCGCATACAGGCTCGAGCCGGCTCGCGAGAATTGCAAGGTACGCTACATATGTGTATAGGTCCTGGAAAATATGAAAGACGCAGAAATATGAAAGATACGGATATAAACAGACATGTAAATAGGACAGAATCAATTTCAACCCTCATCGCCCACCTAAAGTCCGCAGCGAAATCGCACAATACATAGGACTGCAATATTGTAGCCCCCGAGCAAATTGTAGGTTCCAACCATAGCGAGATACAGTGGTGATTTTATCAATTTGTGTAGTTTCCTCCTCTTGTGTTGGTAGGCATGGTTGGTTATGCCGGAAATTGAGCGATTGTAGTTGTAAATTCTGAAGGGAGGTAATGAACTCCTGGACTGCCGGTGGAGGTTGTGTTATTAAGATGAAAAAACAACAGAAGAAAGGGTGGGAATCCAACGCATTTTGAAGATTTCCACTCCCCGGGTACCTTCGGTATTTCGCGGTTGCAACGACCTCCGGGCTCGAGCCCGGGCTCGAGCTTGTGTGACCTTGGTCTCGAGCCGGCTCGAGCCTGTGTAACCTTGGGCTCGAGCCGGCTCGGCTCGTGCCCAGGCGTAATCCTTACCATCGATATCTATCATCTCTTTCGACCCGCACCCACACATCTCGCTCCTTCCTGTTCTGACGTGCAAAATAGAGGGTTGTCCACCCATTAGCGTCCACAGCATTGGTATCAATATCATCTCGCTCGAGCAGCAGCCGCACAACAGCCCCATACCCCTTCCTAGCTGCCCATGAGAGGGGTGTCCGCGCATGCCCGTCCTTAGCATTGATATCAACATCATCTCGCTCAATCAGCAGCCGCACGACCTTCTCATACCCCTCCCCAGCTGCCCATGACAGGGGTGTCCGCCCATCCTCGTCCTTAGCATTGATATCAACATCATCTCGCTCGACCAGCAGCCGCACAACAGCGTCATGCCCATTCGCAGCTGCCCATAAGAGGGTTGCCTGCTTATGCTTGTCCTGAGCATTGATATCAATATCATTTCGCTCGATCAGCAGGCGCACAACGGCCACATGCCCGTTCCTAGCTGCCCATGTGAGGGGTATCTGCCCATATTCAGAGTCCTTAATATAGATATCAACATCATCTCGCTCGATCAGCAGCCGCACGACCTTGTCATACCCCTCCTCAGCTGCCCATGACAGGGGTGTCCGCCCATCCTCGTCCTTAGCATTGACATTAATATCATCTCGCTCGATCAGCAGCCGCACAACAGCGTCATGCCCATTCACAGCTGCCCATAAGAGGGGTGTCTGCCCATGCCCGGCCTTAGCGTTGACATCAATATCATCTCGCTCGATCAGCAGCCGCACAACAGCGTCATGCCCATTCGCAGCTGCCCATAAGAGAGTTGTCTGCTTATTCTTGTCCTGAGCATTGATATCAATATCATTTCGCTCGATCAGCAGGCGCACAACGGCCACATGCCCGTTCTTAGCTGCCGATGTGAGGGGTGTCTGCCCATGGCCGTCCTTAGCATTGATATCAATATCATCTCGCTCGATCAGCAGCCGCACAACTTTCTCACGCCCCTTCCCAGCTGCCCATGAGAGGAGTGTCTGCGCACACCCATTCGCAGATACCCATGAGAGGGGTGTCCATCCATGCGCGTCCATAGCATTGATATCAACATCATCTCGCTCGACCAGGACCCGCACAACAGCCTCTTGCCCATTCTCAGCTGCCCATGAGAGGGGTGTCCGCCCATACACGTCTTTCGAATTCATATCAACATTATCTCGCTGGATTAGGAGCTGCACCACAGCCTCATACCCCTTCGCAGACGCCCATGAGAGGGGTGTCCGCCCATGCCCGTCCTTATCATTGATATCAACATCATCTCGCTCGACCAGCACCCGCACAACAGCCACTTGCCCATTCCCAGCCGCCCATGAGAGGGGTGTCCGCCCATGCACGTCTTTCGCAATTATATCAACATTATCTCGCTCGACCAGGAGCAGCACCACAGCCTCATACCCCTTCCCAGCCGCCCATGAGAGGGGTGTCCGCCCATGCCCGTCCTTAGCATTGATATCAATATCATCTCGCTCGATCAGCAGCCGCACGACTTTCTCATGCCCATTCCCAGCTGCACATGAGTAGGATATTGTCTGCGCACGCCCATTCGCAGCGGCCCATGAGAGGGGTGTCCGCCCATGTTTGTCCTTAGAATTGATATCAACATCATCTCGCTCGACCAGCAGTCGCACAACAGCCTCATGCCCATTCTCAGCTGCAAATGCGAAGGGTGTCTGCCCATATTCATCGTCCTTAGCATTGACATCAATATCATCTCGCCCGATTAGCAGCCGCACAACAGCCTCATGCCCATTCTCAGCTGCCAATGAGAGCGGTGTCTGCCCATATTCATCGTCCTTAGCATTGATATCAACATCATCTCTCTTGATTAGCAACCAGACAACGGCCTCATGCCCATTCCCAGCTGCCCATGATAGTGGTGTCTGCCTCCCACTGTCCTTAGAATTGATATCAGCACCATCTCGCTCGATCAGTAGGCGCACAACAGCCTCATGCCCATTCTCAGCTGCAAATGAGAGGGGTGTCCGCCCATATAGGCCATCCTTGGCATTGATATCAACATTATCTCGCTCGATCAGCAGTCGCACAACAGCCTCATGCCCATTTGCAGTTGCCCTTAAAAGGGGTGTCTGCCCATGCTCGTCCTTAGCATTGATATCAACATCATCTCGCTCGATCAGCAGCCGCACAACAACCTCGTGCCCATTCTCAGCTGCAAATGAGAAGGGTGTCCGGCCATATAGGCCATGCTCAGCATTAATATCAACATCATTTCGCTTGATCAGCAGGCGCACAACACCCGCATGCCCCTTCTCAGCTGACAATGAGAGAGGTGTCCGCCCCTCAGTGTCCTCAGCATTGATATCAACCTCATTTCGCTCGATCAGCAGGCGCACAACATCCTCATGCCCCTTCTCAGCTGCCAATGAGAGGGGTGTCTGCCCATATAGGTCCTTAGCATTGATATCAACATCATCTCGGTCGATCAGCAGCCGCACAACAGCCTCATGCCCATTCTCGGCTGCCAATGAGAGGGGTGTCTGCCCATATTCATCGTCCTTAGCATTGATATCAATGTTATTTCGCTCGATGAGCAGGCGCACATTGGCCTCATGCCCATGCTTAGCTGCCCATGACAGGGGTGTCTGCCCATCGTCGTCCTTAGTATTGATATCAATATCATTTCGCTCGATCAGCAGCCGCACAACAGCCTCATGCCCATTCTCGGCTGCCAATGAGAGGGGTGTCTGCCCATATTCATCGTCCTTAGCATTGATATCAATGTTATTTCGCTCGATGAGCAGGCGCACAATGGCCTCATGCCCATTCGCAGTTGCCCATAAGAGGGGTGTCTGCCCATGCTTGTCCTTAGCATTGATATCAACATCATCTCGCTCGATCAGCAGTCGCACAACATCCTCGTGCCCATTCTCAGCTGCAAATGAGAAGGGTGTCCGCCCATATAGGTCATCCTTAGCATTGATATCGTTATCTCGGTCGATCAGCAGCCGCACAACAGCCTTATGCCCATACGAAGCTGCCAATGAGAGGGGTGTCCTCCTATTCTCATCCTTAGCATTGATATCAATATCATCTCGCTCGATCAGCAGGCGCACAACACCCTCATGCCCATACGAAGCTGCCAATGAGAGGGGTGTCCGCATAACACCCTTAGCATTGATATCAACCTCATTTCGCTCGATCAGCAGGCGCACAACATCCTCATGCCCATTCTGAGCTGCCAATGAGAGGGGTGTCTGCTCTTCAGTGTCCTCAGCATTGATATCAACATCATCTCGCTCGATCAGTAGGCGCACAACATCCTCATGCCCATTCCCAGCTGCAAATGCGAAGGGTGTCCGCCCAAATAGGACACTCTTAGCATTGATATCAACCTCATCTCGCTCGATCAGCAGCTGCACAACAGCCTTATGCCCCTTCTCAGCTGCCAATGAGAGGGGTGCCCGCATACTGCCCCTAGCATTGATATCAATATCATCTCGCTCGATCAGCAGGCGCACAACAGCCTCATGCCCATTCTGAGCTGCCAATGAGAGGGGTACTGCCATCCCCAAATTGCTCTCAGAATTGATATCAACATCATCTCGCTTGATCAGAAGCTGCACAACCTTCTCATGACCCTTCTCAGCTGCCCGTGAGAGTGGTGTCTGCCCACGCCTGTCCTTAGAATTGATATCAACATCATCTCGCTCGATCAGCAGCCACACAACATCCTCATGCCCCTTCTCAGCCGCCCATGAGAGCGGGGTCCGGTCATCATCGTCTTTCTGCTCTACATTCCACCCCATCTTACAGAGATACGCCAAATTTTCAGTCAATCCGAAGTATGCTGCTACATGGATCCCTGAAAATTTCTGCGTCAGCCAGAATACCGGAAGCCCAAGATTTAAGAATTGAATAGAACAGGGTGGGCGGTTGCTCTCATGGTTCAGTATTATATTTGCGAGTTTCGTCAGGCCATCATTGCATTGATGCTTGAGATAGGTCCCCCAATAAAGTGATGCATAGTCAAAGAATGTATATTCGTTCCGCTTTGCTTTCAGACTATTATTATCCAAACAATGCTGTCTCAGATCCGCAAAGTTAAGGTAAGTCAAACAACTTTCTGCAATAGAACTGTGTCCATCTGGGAATTCTGTCCCGGAATATTTGCGGAAGTACTCTTCAAGTGTGTAGTGCACAAAGCGTACCGTAGATGTCTCTTCATCCACAATAACTAACCCAAGACAGCAGTCTAGTAGGGCTTTCCGGGAAGGAATATTTTCTGCATCGAATTCCGCATCGCCCTTCTCAACAGCTAGTGCATGTTGAAGTTCTGCAATCTTTAGCGGTCGGTAGGCAAAATGAAGCCACATGAGTACTCGCATTCCCAACTCAGCCTGGCTTTTGCTGAGGCATTCCCGGATTCTCGTAATAACACCCTTAAATGAATCATAAAGATCAGTTGGTAGTGTTTCCAGTGCTTTCCGTCGTTTAGACTTTGTAGTCATCCCTAGAACCATTTTGATATGCAAGGCGGGAAGAAGAAACCTGGAAAGATAATCAGTATATGAGCTCATATAACTAATGAACTCTATAACCTACATTCCCTGAGACTTCCCGACGATTGTGTCTATAATATCCTTTTGTAATGCCTCATCCATTGCATCTACATCCAGATCATCCCTGATTTGCTGCTGTAGGAATTCTTCCATATCTTGTCGAGTGGCGCTAATGACAATTTTATGTTGCTGCATGGCTTGGAGGCGCTTCTTCACTTCATTTTCAATATGATCCCGCCCAGTAATGAAAAAGTGAGTATTATTATAATTAGTACCCAACTCTCTAAGCACATCGAGAAGCTGCTGCTGAACCTTTGGTTCCAGCTCATCAACAGCATCTATACAGATAAATGCACGCTTGAGCTGCTGTAACCGTATTTTGAGGTGAGCTAAAATATCTTCCGCCGCAACTTTCTTGCGGTGACGCTTAATGTTTACAAGCCATTCAATTGATTCTTTTGGTATGGTTTCTTCCACAGTAGCTAGCAACTGGTGCAGAAAGCTCCCAAGGATATGCACTAGGATTTGGTTGTTTTGGTCCTTGTAATCGGCATACAAACAAGCAATCCCTATACTAGGATGTTCATGGAATTGAGAATAAAGCTCGTCGATCACAACAGAGCTAATCACTGTTTTTCCAGCACCGGGTATCCCAAAACAGCAGAAAACTCGGATGCAATTTTCGAGCGGTATGGTGTTGCTATCTCGCCATTTGCAGAAAGATTCAAGACCCAGGAGCCATGCAGCAGCATTTTTGGTACGAGGTGTCTTCACGTCCTGGTGTCTCTTGAGTGGCTCCAACGGGGTCAACATCGTCAATAGTTCAAGTATCCTGTCATCTGAAGAAGTCAGCCTAACCCAACGGTATATAGGTACAAGAGATTTTAAAGATACCCTGAGTGTTATTGCGGATTTCTTCAGTCACTTTGAGTGCATGAGTAGCTGTAGTTGATATCTCTGTTCGTACAGTCTCATTAGCATTCCTTATTCAGCATAACCCTATATAGGTACTAGGAATTTAAAGGTACTCTTGGTGTTATTGCGGATTTCTTCAGTCACTTTGAGTGCGTGAGTAGCTGTAGTTGATATGTCTGTTCATCCAGTCTCATCAGCATCTCTTTATCACATATAGCCCCAATTAGAAAATATCCGGGACGTATAAAAACTAGACGCGGCTGGGGCGGTAATGGGGCAGGTTAAAAAAGAGCTTAATGAGGTATCCACCTACCATTCAACTTGACCAAAGGTTTCAGTTCTGACGTAATATCCTGAAGGACACCTTCAATGTCTGTATTCTTACATTAGATTTTTCCCTATTACACGCGTATCCAACAGTGTTTGTAGGACCATACTCCTTATCTTTTCCATAGTAGCAGCATCTGCACATTCCCGAATAACCCTCTCCTTTGCGTTGATGTCTTCAATGAAAGGCTGAAATTCAATATCAAATGACTTCAATGTGTTTGTAACTTTTTTGAGTCCTGATTTTGTTTTAGCACAATGGTATCTTATATGTACTTTACATACGGCACACATACCTCTAGCTTCAAAATAAGCACGAGCCTTGACCGCAAATACAATTACAGCAGCATAGAGTTCTGGTAAGGCAGATTCTAGCATACGCTGACGCTGTAAGCTATTCGATGCTGACCCTGAAGTCAATGGAACGCCAACATATATCCAGCGTAAAACTCGCATATAGACATCTTTTCCAGGAGTGCCGCTATGGCTACCTCAAAACCTTCAATTGCCTCTACATGATTCAGTGCAACCTATTCAATGAGTCAGCTTAGTCCCAGCGAATTGACCTTCAAAGACGAACCTGCATGATAATCCGAACACCAGCCCAAACTAAGGCGCTCACCTGCGGATTACTCTGTATTGCTGTATCCACAACCTTTGTATATTGCTCCAGATTTTTCAGGATTTTCCCCAAACGTTCCAAGACTACAACTTCCTTCCCACGCCAGGTATAGCTCCACCTTTTTCTCTTATCATCTTCCTGTACAGTATTCAACGCTTTGACAACAGCCTCAATATTATCCTCTGCCGATTGTGAGGTGAGGTTCGTGAGATTGAGTGGTGGGAGGTTGTTATCGTTGAGTTTCTTCCCAGCAAGTTCCAACGCCTTAGCCCAAACCTGTGATACTGACTTCGTTTGAGGCGGTGATGCTGCTTGCACAACGATTTTAGCCGAGGCCTGTGCTTGACAGCTGGAGGTTGGAATATTGGACCCATAGGTTGAAGAAGGTGTATGAATTTCGCTTGCTATAGGTTTGGACTGGCAATGCGATATTTGAACAATGGGTGCGGTGACTGATATGGTGGATGAACCCTGTGCGCCAGGGGCAGGGGATCCTCCGGCATCAGTTGGCAGTGAAAGTAAGGGTCTCTGAGTTTGCAGGGCGGAGGAATCTGAATATGAACTGTGAGGTCTCGCAAGTGCGCTTGCTGGGACTGCGAGCGATTGAGACGAAGTTGTAACAGTGGGCTGATCTGTGGTATTGCTGCCGCGCTTTCTACTGGTAGACGGTGATCTCCCTCTCAACGTGTCCCAAAGACGTCCGAGAGGCGTAGTTGGCGAAGATTGCACCAGCTGCCGGTCAGGAGCGGGCTTCGAACGGGAATCTTTCTTCTTTCGGCCGCCCATTTTCAGTGTTCGCTTCTCGGTGTATTGCTGCAATTTGTGTCAATGGTGGTTTGGTGGTAGATGCGGAGTAGAACTGGGGGATACGACCGATACACAAGTACCTAGGTATACACATTGCAGCAGCAGGTGTTTCAGCGAATCAGCTGTCACTGCGGCTGGAGTCGCAGACGTGGTAGGTACCCCTTGTAACTTGACGCTGTACATAAAACTTTAGTGACTTGAATTCCATAGTTGGTGTTAACTGAGGGAGTACCGGTAGCCAAAGTTCGTTTTGGGAACCCATAAAGTCTCAGGACGTAAGTAACGTGCCAACCAGACTAGGACGTCTCAGATTTGCAAAGTTAAGGTAAGTCAAACAACCGGCCGGCATATTTGCAGAAGTTAAGTAGGTACGGAGTACTCCCACAATAACTAACCCAAGAAGCAGTCTAGTAGGGCCTTCCGTGAAGGAATATTTTCCGTATCGGATTCCATATCGCGAGCACTCGCATACCCAACTTAGCCTGGCTCTTGCTGAGGCATTCCCGGATTCTTACATCTAGTATGCTTGTATCGAGAGTATACTTTATCCCATAATAGCAAAAGACATGACCACCCTCCGCCATTTGCAGAAAAATTTATGACTCAGGAGCCATGCAGCAGGGTTTGTAGTACGAGGGACCTTCACATCCTGGTGTCTCTTGAGTGGCTCCAACGGGGTTAACATTGTCAATAGTTCAAGTATCATGTCATCTGGAGAAGTCAGCTTAATCCTATATAGGTATGAGAAATTTAAAGGTACC
This sequence comes from Terfezia claveryi, assembly GCA_015179025.1. Classification (NCBI taxonomy): domain Eukaryota; kingdom Fungi; phylum Ascomycota; class Pezizomycetes; order Pezizales; family Pezizaceae; genus Terfezia; species Terfezia claveryi. The sequence continues at coordinate 39,913 of WHUX01000108.1, read as the reverse complement.
CTGAGTGTTATTGCGGATTTCTTCAGTCACTTTGAGAGCTAGTTTTTTTTTTTTTTTTTTTTTTTTTTAAATACTTGTTACTCCCATGCGGCCCCGTTAGGGGGCCATGAGAAGCCACCGAGAATTCTCGGTGGATTCAAGGGTGAGGCAAGTTTATCTGCCAAACCCTAACGGCTAAATACAAATAGCTAAGTAACTTAAAGAGGGAGGGAGCCCCATGCTGTCATTAACGGACAAGCCGATGACCCGGGGCCTGACTGGGCCTCTCCAAAGGAACTGGTGAATAATGAACTAATAAGAACGCTGACGGAAACCTGAGATCTCGTGACAAAAGGGAATCGTGAAAGGGACACTTTTAAATGAGTTCGTGATATAACAACTTGAAAAAAGCCTCCGTGGCCTCAAAACTCTCCTCGCCCTCTTTTCTCCAATCCTGCACTTTGAGTGCTAGTGTCAGCTGTAGTAGATATGTCTGTTGCGGATTTCTTCAGTCACTTTGAGATTGTGAGTAGCTGTAGTTGATATGTCTGTTCATACAATCTCATTAGCATTCCTTATTCAGCTTAACCCTATGTAGGTACGAGAGATTCTAAAGGTACCCTGAATGTTATTGCGGATTTCTTCAGTCACTTTGATTGCGTGAGTAGCCGTAGTTGATATTTCTGTTCATCCAGTCTTATCAGCATCCCTTTATCACATATAGCCCCATTTAGAAAATATCCGGGACGTATGGTAATGGGCCAGGTAAAATGAAGTATCCCCTACCATTCAACTTGGCCAAAGGTTTCAGTTCTGCGTAATATCCTGAAGAACACTTTCAATGTCTGTTCTCTTGCATTAGATTTTTCCCTATTATATACGCATCCAACAGTATTTGTAGGACCATACTTCTTATCTTTTCCATGGTAGCAGCATCTGCACATTCCCGAATGACCCTCTCTTTTGCATTGATGTCTTCAATGAAAGGCCAAAATTCAATATCAAATGACTTCAATGTGTTTATAACTTTTATGAGCCCTGATCTTACTTTAGCACAATATATATCGTAGTCCACATACGGAAAACATACCTCTAGCTTCAAAATAAGCACGAACCTTGACTGCAAACACAATGACAGCAGCATAGATTCGGGTAAGGCAGATTCCAGCATATTCGCTGCTGACCCTGAAGTCAATAGAACCCCAACGTATATCCCAGCTAAAACTCGCATATAGACATCTTTTCCAGAAGCGCCGCTATGGCTACCTCAAAACCTTTAATTGCTTCTACATGATTCAGTGCGACACATTCAGTAAATCAACTTAGTCCCGGCGAATTGACCTCCAAAGAGTGTATATATATTAATACGAACCTGCATGATAACCCGAACACCAGCCCAAACTAAGGCATTCACCTGCGGATTACTCTGTATTGCAGTATCCACAACCTTTCACATTTTTAAAATTTCCCCAAACGTTCCTCGACTACAACTTCCTTCCTAGGCCAGGTATAGATCCACCTTTTTTTGCCGTCATCTTCCTGTACAGCATTAAGCGCTTTGACAACAGCCTCAATATTTTCCTCTGCCTAGCGGTATGACCGTAGTTGCTATAATGGTAGGATTTTAGAGTTTCTTGCCCTCTAGGAGGAGGTCTTGGTTGATATGGTGTTCTCCGTTGGTCTGGTCTGGTCATACGTTGAAGTCCTAGAGGGGGGGGGTATAATTCCCATTATCCTTCCTCTGGGAGATTTTGTTACCACATTCACAGATTGTAGGGCACGGGGGGCATGCATACTCTGTCAAAGTTGGCATCGCCGTTACGTGTGGACCGTGATATGTATTGAGTTGGTTTCTGCCATGGTTGATCTCCTTGTTCGCAGTTTTTAATGCCACGGATTCAGATTTTTCTTCGTTGAGCTCCATCTCAGCTGCGAGTAAGAGTTGCGTAACTACCTCGACTTTGAGAGTGCCTGATCGTGTTTTCAATCCATATTTTATGCCTTGGTATTCCTTTCCCAATCCGTTTAGAATTCTGTTGGCCACTCGGTCTGTACTCACCTCCATCCCCACCTCTCTCAGTTGATTTGCTAGACTCTTTATATGTGCAATCCATTGCCCCATTGTTTGTCCATCTGATTTCCTAGCTCTTCCGAATAGTTCCTCGATTCTCATGACATTCGAAATGTCATTAGAGGCATAGGCATCCCTCAACCAAGCTTTTCAAGGCCAGTTTCGCATTCGGAGGTGAGATGCTTTTGATCGCGTTCGCTATGACGGCTAAGCACTGTTCCTGGACTTCAGGCCAGTTTTCAAGGTCCTCCTCCCTTTGACGTGGGGGACGGTCACTGTTCAGAGTCATCCAAAAACCTTTCACGATGAGAATCATTTTTATGTCATCTTTCCATTCATGATAGGAGCTTCACCACCTTCGACAAACTGTTCTCCTTGTCTGAGGACATGGTGTTGTGCAAAGGTTAGGATGTCAAGCAGAGCAAATATAGATAGAAGTGATTTGAAAAGAAAGCGTAGTATACGCAACGGGCTCATTACCTGGAAGCTCTGCCTTATCCCGAGGTGAAGTTCATGTCATTCTCACGTCTATACTACATCAGCCTTTTTTCCTCCTCTAGTCCCGTGCCAACCAGACTATCTAGTCCCTTGTCCTAGTCTGGTTGGCACAAGCCTCTCGTCCCTTGTCCTTCCTTTATCCTTTTCCTCTCTAGTGTAGCGTCGCCAAGCCTTCCACCGCCGATTGTGAGGGGAGGTTCGTGACATTGAGTAGTGGGAGGTTGTTATCGTTGAGTTTCTTCTCAGCAAGTTTCAACGCCTTAGCCCAAATCTATGAGACTAACTTCGTTTGAGGCGGAACGATTTCAGCCGAGGCTTGAGAATGCGATATTTGAACGATGAGTGTGCTGACAGATATGGTGGATGAACCCTGTGCGCCAGAGGAAGGGGAACCTCCGGCATCAATTGGTGATGACAGGTTATGAAGTGAGGGTCTTTGAGTTTGCAAGGCGGAGGAATCTGAATAGGAACTGTGAGGTCGCGCAAATACGCTTGCTGGGACTGCGAGCGATTGAGTGGAAGTTGTTATAGTTGGCTAATCTGGGGTATTGCTGCCGCGCTTTGCTAGACGGGGTCTCCCTCTCAACGTAGTCTGGTTGGCACAACACCCTCCTGTGCTCTCAACGTGTCCCAAAGACGTCCGAGAGGCGTAGTGGGCGAAGATTGGACCAGCTGCGGGTCAGGAGCGGGCTTCGAACTGGAATCTTTCTTCTTCCGACCGCCCATGTTTGGTATTCCCTTCTCGGTGTATTGCTGCAATTTGTGTCAGTGGTGGTTTGGTGCTGAGATTATGTGTAGAACCTGGATATGACACACAAGTAAAAGTGGGGTTGAACAACCAGCACAGCCCCTCGCAGATAGTTATATTCGTTGAGAAAACCTTTGAAATGCCCTTCGCTAGACTAGCTTAACTGAGACTGGTGTGAAAAATGCCATTCGCTTAGTGGAAATGTGTCAGGTACCGTACAACCTAGACCTCGCTTACCACCTCACATCCCTACCAATCTCCCCACCTCCCCTCATATACCCAAGCCTACGCCGCCCCACACCCAGAACAGCCCTGACTCCCCCTGACCCCTCACCTCAACAATGGCTACAACAGAGCCCAGCAATATTAGCCTAACCATCCCTTCTAGGCTCCCAGAAGACCCTAAAATTTGGACCAAGGACCATCATGTTGCAACATTTCTGACGGCAAACAAGGAGGCTAAAAAGACTTATATCAATACCATCAAAAATGAAGAAGTCGATGGCAACGTCCTTAGTCTCCGGGATTGTGGGGGCGACGATGAAAATTCTGCACCTAGTCCAAAAACTGAAGGTGTCCAAAGGGTTTGTGGACCTTGGTAAGTGATACTCGATTTCGTTTTCTCTGCTGCTGCAATATTATCTCTTGTACTGACAATACTTTCTAGCCTATGCATTTGAATTGATTGTTAAACCACTTCAATGTCTTGGACAGTGAATCCAAATACTGCAACGCTAGAAAATCCGGGTGCATCGATCTTAAGGGAATATACTGAATTCAAGGATAGTCCCCTTTAATTCACTTTCAAATTGGGTACACCCATACGCACTTTCCAACCACAGACGGATGACACACCTTCATTGCCAAGAATGAGATGACAGTCAAGCTTTCCTTGACAACCCCGGCAAAACCCTTCAGTGACTGGAACCTGAGCCAGGTAATGCGATTATATGGAATCAATTCTGAAAACCCAAGTCTGAATGGATTCCCTCACTATGAGTGTAGTCGTATATCTATTAACAACAATGGCCTTCTCACTGCTCTTGTAGAGACCCTGGTAGGTTTTCTTGAAACCACTTCGCTCGATGACTCTGGGGAAACGGCCAAATCTTTCTATGTTCACTCTTTCCTCAATGCAGCACTCCGGGACTTTATGCCCTCTAAGTCAATGTTCTCAATTGGGCCAGAATGCAAAATTGAAGGATATTATGGAAGAGGCCCAGTTGACTATACAATTGAGATGAAAGGTACTGGTGGGGTCGTGGGAGTTAAAGGGTTAAGGAAAACGACTTCCAAAAGGGGGTGGCACAGAACGCGGTTCAGATTGAGTCTGTTTTATGAGGTCGGAAGCGGAAAGCTGACGAGATCAGTGGGGAAGCTGGAGGTGTGAGCGTGACTACATATGATCGTTGCTTTGGGATTATTACTACTGCTAAAGAGTGGGATTTTTGGAGTGTAGTAATGGCCCAACGGGGAATCCTAAGTTCAAGCTGTCGAATGTTTACTCGGTATCATATGGGAAGCCATCCATGAAAGACGATGTACGAGATTTTATTTTTTTTTAATTTTTTTTAAATACTCGTTACTCCTATTCGGTTCTAGTAAGGGGACCATTAGGAGCCACCCGGGTTTCCGGGTGGATTCAGGACAAGGCAAGTTAATCTGCCAGGTCCGGCGCGCGGAAAGCAAAAATATAGTCAAGTGGTGCGGAGCCCCCATGCTGTCATTAACCGCCCAGATGGCAGATGACTCCGAGAAGCCTGACTGAAGCCCGCGCCAGAACAAAAAATGCTTATAACGACTCGCAGGTGGAAAATACTAACATACTCCTCGCAGGTGGAAAGAACAGCCCGAAACCCCAGACGTATACGCGAGTAGGAAAAACAATCCTCAACAATTTTAAACTCAAGATAAAGAAAAGCCGCTCAAGTGGGAAGGCCAAAAAGTGTTGTGTATATGACGATGTACAAGAGATCCTGGAGCTAATCAAGTGGTTGTTAACCGAGGCAACTACGATTGTAACTGTGAATGCAGCCACACCAGCTTCAAATAAGAAGCTGAAAATTTGAACAATGGAAGACTTTCCGTTGTATTCTCAGATTCCCAAACCCTTGTATTCCTATTCTGGGGGTCGGGGTTGTTAGTTTTTCCTTAGTATTTCACTCACCTCTCCCTGCTCTCTTTTTCTCTTCTGTTCTTTGCTTTTCTCTTTTCTTTGGTATTGTACCTTGCTTTGTTTCCTTGCGACTTTTTTTCCCACTTCACTCCTCGTGAAGTGTTTCTTTTCTTTTAACGTGAGCCCTTACTGGGATGCATGGATAATCGGGGATATGTTCTCATTGGTTTTATTCTCTCTCTGAGATAAACGTTTGTAAGGGGATTTTCGTGTTTCTTTTTTCTTCTTTTTGCTTTGAGGTGAAATAGGATGCCTTTTTTTCTATTGCTCTATGATTTTTTTTTTTTTTCCCCTTAATTTCTATGATGTGGGGTGCTTCTGGTTGGTTAATTATTTCAAATACCACAGCCAACTTGAGAAAGTATTCCAACAAAAAATATAGCGGGGGTACAAACTTGGGCTAGTACCTAATGTACTATTTTGAAGTTTACTAATGGCCCAACGAGGAATCCTTAAGTTCACGCTGTTGCATATTTACTCGGTATCATATGGGAAGCCAACTACGAAAGACGATGTCTTGAGCTTCAAGTGGTTTGATAACTATGTATGACTATGAATACAGCTGTACCAGCTTCAAATAAGAAGCTGAAGATTTGAACAATCTCCGGCACTGTTATACCTTTTCTTTCCCCCCCTGTTTTGACAGATTAACTTGTCTTTACCTTGAACCCACCCGGGCTTCCGGGTGGCTCCTCATGGCCCCCCTAACGGGGCCGCATAGGAGTAACAAGTATTTTTTTAAAAAAAAAAAATCCCCCCCCCCTCTTTCGCCTTCTATTTTTATTTTCTTTCTATACAAATTTGCTAGCTGTTAAAGGTAAGCGCTTTGAACATATCGACAGGGTCTGTCACCTTTCTACAGGGGAAAGGTACCTAATAGCAAAGGTTTGTTATGGACGCCTTGCTACTTTTAAATGCAGACAAGAGGTAATTATGACGAGTCTCATTAACCCAACTAAACAAATGCAACTACACCTATCAACATGACTACCATACCATTGCAACGTGACTACAGTACCTATCAATACGAATCCCATATCAACGCAAATATCATAGCAGTACGAATCCCAAATAATAAAACTACTCTATCAACACAAGTGCCATAGCCGGTAGCCATGCTCCCCAAATTGTTTGACAGGACATGATATTATTGATTCGGATTGCAGGAAGACCTAAGCTGCTGCAGGTTTGTAGAATAGGTACATCATGAAAGATAGAAGGGAGTCTAGTGAGCCATAACTTCGGAAATATACGTAAAGCTGGTATATTACTTGATTTGTTTATAATTGTACATTAAACATGAGGGTAACGATGAGAAATAGATAAACAAGCAAACTCGTCCTAAATCATGTGAAAAGCAAGTAAATCCAAACAGCTTCACATCGAAATGTGAGTAGAGTAGTGTTAGGATGTATAACTTAGTAGGTAAGGTTTAACTGAGCTCGAGAGGGGCAACAGTGCGAATTTCCTGGTACTTCACTTGCGGCTAGCTTCAGAAAGTGAATTATGATGTGTAATAAGAAGCAATAGATCAGTTCAAGCTATCCAGGTTGTACGACTGAAAAAGATAGATAGATCATGCGGAAGAAATGTTTGGGTGGATGCTGAGTGTCATGAAGCTTGCAACTTGAAGATTAATTTTAAATGAAAAACTTTGTTTTTATAAAAAAAAATATTTCTTTTGAAATAATAACTCGTCATGACGAGTAGTCTGGTTTGCATGACGAGTAGTCTGGTTTGCATGACGAGACCTTTTGCGTACCCAAAAGGAGCAAGGCGTCCAAGACTAGCCCCGCTGTTACCTTTCCTCTATTGTCCGCTTTCACTTGTTGGCGTAGATACTGGGACCGAATAGGAGTAATGAGTATACAAAAAAATTGTTGGCGTAGATAGATCTATGCTCACTGTGTCTACAGTAGTTCTTCTGATACATCAGGAGGTGTGTGCAAAGTTGAATGCGCCTTCTCTATCAGTTCGTAGGATTGGTTTTGGTTGAACGCATCTCTGCAAGGAATTGCTGGGTCCAGGCAGCATCTTAGCTCCTTCGCACGCTGTTATATATTCGGCCTCGGTGATAGATAGTGAGACTGTATCTTGACGCAGGCTATACCGTCCTATTGGTTGGTTTCCTAAAGCCATTAAGACTCTCGTATATATTGTAAGGTCTAGATTGGCAGGATTTTTCAGGATTAGGCTAGTAGTCTTGGTTGTAATGCCGATGGATTAGCTGTTCGCCTGCCTAAAATATTAACCTGAATGGAAATCTCAGGTCTTGTCATCTCCTACCGGTGCTTGATAAGGTTTAGGATCCGGAATTGCCCCTTCCTTATCTTTTTCGAATGCAGCTGGATGTAAAGGTAGAGATTTTTTAGGTTGAGGTTGGCCTTGAAGGTGTGTTTTTGTTGTGGATTCTATTAGGACTTTTTTTTTTATTTTCAATAATTTATTACTTGTATGTAAGTTAATCTAACTGTGCACATATGACGGGTCCGGTGATTATCAAGCCTCAGGAAAGTGCCTGACATCCACCCCTGAAATAATTCTGGATTAGACATAAATACCACCTCCACTCTCGCAGCGCCTCCACACACCTTCTCGAATTCCTCCCAAAACCTGTCAGCTCCGACCCCAACAAACGCAGACTCTAGTAGATTAGCCACATTCTGGGTCTCTCCGCAAATATAGAACGGATTTCCCCCCACCCAAATCCTTTGCGTCTATGCCCTCGATTTACTTTATACTTATAGCAACCAATTTAGCACTGCGGGATAAGAAGAAACAGCCGTAGGCCTAGATCAACTCTGGCAAACAATACTCGTTATATTTGTAGTTTACACATCTTTGACTGTCTGCTATAAGCCTAAAACCTTAAACAATAAATTTCATATATCCTGCAGCCAACAACCTTTCCGGAAACACCGCTACAACTTAGCCTAGATCCAGGATGCTCTCTTGCCATAACTTGAATACGAGTACTGAACTTATTCTTTTAAAAAGAATTACCTTTGATTTTCTGCACTAAGGCCTTAGAGCAGACCTACCGGTACTTATGAAGTAAGTACCAATCAAGTCAACTCTTGCGTCACTTATAAGAAATGCTACCGCATCGTATTCGATACTATAGGAACATATACTTGCAAAGGTTCGTTCATAAGGAAACAGAAATAAATAGATACATCAGTATAGGAATATTCAGGACTCCGCGTCCGCGCTTTGACCAAAAAAACCGGTACCCTCACCCGTAGCAATAGCGTCGACGCTCGTGGTACCTCCCACAAAGGAGGAAGCTGGTACAATTTTGCCTACACACCACGTTGATCATTCAGCAACCGCACAACAGCCTCACGCCCATTCGCAGCTGCCAATGAGAATGGTGTCTCGTCCTTAGCATTGATATCAACATCATGTCTCTCCATCAGCAGCCGCACAACAGCCTCATGCCCATTCCCAACTGCCAATGAGAGTGGTGTCTGCCCAAGCTCGTCCTTAGCATTGATATCAACATCATGTCGCTCGATCAGCAGCCGCACAACAGCCTCACGCCCATTCTGAGCTGCCAATGACAATGGTGTCCACCCATGCACACCCTTAGCATTGATATCAACATCATCTCGCTGGACCAGCAGCTGCACAACAGCCTCATGCCCATTCCTAGCTGCCCATGAGAAGGGTGTCTGCCCATATTCATCGTCCTTAGCATTGATATCAACATCACCTCGCTCGATCAGCAGCCGCACAACAGCCTCATACCCCTTCGTAGCTGCCAATGAGAGGGGTGTCTGTCCCCAATTGGTCTTAGAATTGATATTAACATCATATCGCTGGATTAGCAGCCGGACAACAGCCTCATGCCCATTCTCAGCTGCAAATGATAGAGGGGTCCACCCCCAATAGGTCTTAGCATTGATATCAACATCATGTCTCTCCATCAGCAGCCGCACAACAGCCTCATACCCCTTCGTAGCTGCCAATGAGAGGGGTGTCTGTCCCCAATTGGTCTTAGAATTGATATTAACATCATATCGCTGGATCTGCAGCCGCACAACAGCCTCATGCCCATTCTCAGCTGCAAATGAGAGGGGTGTCAGCCCATACTTGTCCTTAGAATTGACGTCAACATCATCTCGCTCGATCAGCAGCCGCACAACAACCTCATGCCCCTGGTTAGCTGCCCATGAGAGGGGTGTCCACCCAATATTGTCCTTAGCATTGATATCAATATCATCTCGCTTGATTAGCAGCCGGACAACAGCCTCATGCCCATTCGCAGCTGCGCGTGAGAGTGGTGTCTGCTCACGACTGTCCTTAGCATTGATATCAACATCATCTCGCTCGATCAGCAGCCGCACAACATCCTTATGCCCCTTCTCAGCCGCCCAAGCGAGTGGGGTCCGGTCACCATCATCGTTCTGCCCTACATTCCACCCCATCTGACAGAGATATGCCATATTTTCAGTCAATCCAAAGTATGCTGCTACATGGGGCCCTGAAAATCTCTGCGCCGGCCTGAATCCCTGAAGCCTCCAATACAAGGCTTGTATAGAACAGGGTGGGCAGTTGCCCGCATGGTTCAGTATCATATTGGCGAGTTTTGTCAGGTCATCATTGCATTGATACTTAAGATAGGTCCCCCAATAAAGTGATGCATAGTCTAAGAATGTATATTCCTTCAACATTCTAATCACACTATAATCACCCGTGCAATGCTGTCTCAGTTTTGCAAAGTTAAGGTAAGTCAAACAACTTTCTGCGATAGAACTGTGTCCATCTGGGAATTCTGTCCCGGCATATTTGCGGAAGTACTCTTCAAGTGTGTAGTGCACAAAGCGTACCGTAGATGTCTCTTCATCCACAATAACTAACCCAAGACAGCAGTCTAGTAGGGCTTTCTGTGAAGGAATATTCTCTGCATCGAATTCCATATCGCCTTTTTCAACTGCAAGTGCATGTTGAAGTTCCGCAAGCTCTAGCGGTCGGTAGGCAAAATGAAGCCACGTGAGTACTCGCATACCCAACTCAGCCTGGCTTATACTAGGGCATTCCCGGATTCTAGTGATGACACCCTTAAATGAATCATAGAGACTATTTGGCAGTGTTTCCAGCGCTTTCCGTCGTTTAGACTTTGTTGTCATTTCTAACACCATCTTGGTGTGCAAGGCAGGAAGAAGAAACCTAGAAAAGATAAATTAGTACGTGCATAGCCAGTGATGAATTTTATGACGTACATTCCCTGAGACTTTTTAATAATCACATCTACAATATCCGTTGCTAATGCTTCATCCATTGCATCTGGATTCAGATCGTCCTCGATTTGTTGCTCCAAAAATTCCTGGAGGTCCTGCCGACTGGCACTAATGACGATTTTATATTGTGGCACTACTCCAAGGCGCTTCTGCACTTCATTTTCAATATGACTTCGCCCCGTAAGGAATAAGCGAACATTGTTAATGCCCAACCCTTTAAGTATATCGAGAAGCTGCTGCTGAACCTTTGGTTCGAGCTCATCCATGGCATCTATACAGATAAATGCACGCTTGAGTTGTTGTAACCATATGTTAAGTAGAGCTAAAATATCTCCCACCCCAGCTTTCCCACCCCGGTGCTGGATGTCATTAAGCCTTTCAATTACTCCATCTGGTATAGGTTTTTGTGCAGTGGTTAGAAATTGACGTAGAAAGCAACCAAGAATATGGACCAGGGTTTGGTTTTTTTGATCCTTATAGTCCCCATACAAACAAGCAATTCCTATGTTAGGATCAACTTTATGAAATTGAGAGTAAAGATCATCAATAACAACAGAGCTATATGAGTTTTAATGAAAATTAGTTATCAGCTACACTCTCGATAGTACATGGATTGTAGATTTGATGCAATACCTAATTACGGTTTTTCCTGCACCGGGTATACCATAACAGCAAAAGACATGACTACCCTCTTCTGTAATATTGCTATCTCGCCATTTGCAGAAAGATTCAAGACCCAGGAGCCATGCAGCAGCGTTTTTGGTACGAGGCATCTTCACATCCTGGTGTCTCTTGAGTGGCTCCAATGGGGTTAACATAGTCAATAGTTCGAGTATCCTGCCATCTGGAGAAGTCAGCTTAACCCTATAATGGTATGAGAAATTTAAAAGTACCCTGCGTGTTATTACGGATTTCTTCAGTTACTTTGAGTGTGTGAGTCGCTGTAGTTGATATCTCTGTTCACCCAGTCTCATCAGCATCCCTTTTTCAAATATAGCCCCATTTAGAAAATATCCGGGAGAGGATAATGAATTATCCACCTACCATTCAACTTTGCCAAAGGTTTCAGTTCCGACGTAATATCCTGAAGGATACCTTCAATGTCTGTGTTCTCGCATTAGACTTTTCCCTAATATACACGTATCCAACAGTGTTTGTAGGACCATACCCTTTATCTTTTCCATGGTAGCAGCATCTGCACATTCCCGAATGACCCTCTCTTTTGCGTTGATGTCTTCAATGAAAGGCTGAAATTCAATATCAAATGACTTCAATGTGTTTGTAACTTTTTTGAGCCCTAATCTTACTTTAGCACAATGTCATGGTATCCTATATGTACTCTGTAGTCCACATACGGCACACATTAAGTACCTTTAGCTTCAAAATAAACACGAGCCTTGACTGCAAACACAATGACAGCAGCATAGAGCTCGGGTAGGGCAGATTCTAGCATTCGCTGACGCTGTAAACTATTCGCTGCTGACCCTGAAGTCAATGGAACCCCAACGTATATTCCAGCATAGAACTCGCATATAGACATCTTTTCCAGGAGCGCCGCTATGGCTACCTCAAAACCTTGAATTGCTTCTACATGATTCAGTGCGACCTATTCAGTGAATCAGCTTGGTCCCAGAGAATCGACCTCCATAGACTGTATATTATACGAACCTGCATGATAACCCGAATTCCAGCCCAAACTAAGGCGCTCACCTGCGGATTACTCTGTATTGCAATATCCACAACCTTTGTGTATTGCTCCACGCTTTTCAAAATTTTCTCCAAACGTTCCACGAGTACAACCTCCTTCCCATGCCAGGTATAGCTCCATCTTTTTTTCCTATCGTCTTCCTGTACACTATTCAACGCTTTGACAACAGCCTCGATATTTTCCTCTGCCGATTGTGAGGTGAGGTTCGTGAGATTGAGTGGTGGGAGGTTGTTAATGTTGAGTTTCTTCTCAGCAAGGTCCAAAGCCTTAGCCCAAACCTGTGATACTGACCTGCTTTGAGGCGGTGCTGCTGCTTGCACAACGATTTCAGCTGATGCCTGTGCTTTACAGCTGGAGGTTGGAATATTGGACCCATAGGTTGAAGAATGTGTAGGTTCGTTTGCTATGGATTCGGACTGTGAATGCGATATTTGAACAATGGGTGCGCTGACAGATATGTTGGATGAACCCTGTGCGCCAGGGGCAGAGGAGCCTCCGGCATCATCAGTTGGCAGTGATAGGTTATGAAGTGAGGGTCTCTGAGTTTGCAGGGCGGAGGAACCTGAATACGAACTGTGAGGTTGCGCAAGTGCGTTTGCTGGGACTGCGAGCGATTGAGAGGATGTTGTTACAGTTGGCTCATCTGGGCTATTGCTGCCGCGCTTTCTACTGGTAGACGGGGATCTCCCTCTCAACGTGTCCCAAAGACGTCCGAGAGGCGTAGTGGGCGGGAGGAGTGCTTCTCGTTGGGACCTTTGTTCTCCCGAAGAATGCTCCAGCCGCGGGTCAGGAGGGGGCTTCGAACGGGAATCTTTCTTCTTTCCGCCCATGTTCAGTATTCTCTTCTCGGTGTATTGCTGCAATTTGTGTCAATGGTGGTTTGGTGTGGAGATTATGGTAGATGCGGAGGACTAGAACTTGACACACCAATTGGATTGCAGCAGGTGTTTCAGCTCATATTCTATGTTTACAGACATGGTACCCTTATGCCTCTTACGCTGTACACGCTGTGCATTACGCATGTTACTTGGGCTTTAAAACTTTAGTGACTTGAGTTCCAATTACACCATGTTGGTGTTAAGTGGGGGAAGTGTAGGAATACTCTCACGTGGAACAATCCCGGGGAATACACAAGTCCGTAAATGGCAAACTGGGCGGAACAGGGTAAAGATACAGGGAAACCGAATATGGCAAAACGGGCACATTCTGCGAAGGATAAAAGAGCCGGAAAGTACGCAGGAAACATCTCTTGGGAAGTAGAGCACTGGGACCATAGCAATAAGTCTATAGCGATATCTAGATATCTCTCCTCTTCTGAATATACACGATCAATTATCTTCACGATTCCTTCGCTGCATAACCTCGTAATCTTACAGGTTATGAGCCCGGCGCTCAAGGCAAAGAAGCAATAAGAACAAAAGACAGTTGAGATATCTGTGGTACCAACCCAGTAACACTGCCGTTCAGAAAGCAGAAGCCCAAAAGCCGTGGCCGCCCTATCGTTGCAACATAAAGAAACCCTGTGAAACTCCGCATACATATGCCTACACACCGATCCTGGTCAAAGAAAATAAACCGTCAGAACAAGCAACTCTTCAAAAATCTCTCCGGAAATAAATCTTCAGGAATCACCACAACCCCAAGAGAATCGCTGTCAGACACCGAATACCTAGAACAGGAATTACGGAAAAGTGGGCTATACAACGAGGCACTAGCGACGAAAGGAACCCAAGAAGAAGAAGGAAACCATCAAGAGCTCAGAAATCTCTTAACCGACCTTGATACCCAAGAAGCAGAAACATCTCTACTAGACAGAGGAATCCAGTACGAGGACAAATTAATAAGCTTCGACCAAATACACCCAGCACTCATCTAAATGAGCAGCACAGCAGGACCTGCCCCAGAAACCGAATCAGAACATGAAGTTGAATATCCAAATCTCCTAGTCAACATTCAGATCCAACGAAGAAGAGGGCGAAGAGTAAGAACTCCATCTCCTCCACCACCAGATTCACCAACACCACCTCCAGTAACTATGTCCAAAGAATGATCAATCCCAAAGATCGAGCCCAAGCTTAGTGGACAATAGGACTATACTTAATAGATACTATCTATTAAGCAAATGCTTAGCAGCTATGAACACAAAGATGAGACAATATAGGAAATCGTTACTAGAGATGTCCAAGATCCAGATCCCACATCTACCGGAAAAGCCAAAGATGCAGATGCTAAAGCCTAGAAGAAAGACAACAACTTCGCAATCCTTACAATGAAAAGAAATTGCAAGAAAGAAGTTGTAGATATCATCGGACTAGCCAGAATAGCCAACGAAGCCTATAAAGAGTTGAAGGCCAAATTCGAAGGTAAGACTGTCACTACACTCGGAGCTTTATTTATTGGAGTTATCAAACTCAGCTATGACAATAGAAATAGTTTAATCGAAGAACACATTAGTGAGTTTGACAAAAAGTGGGGATTCATGAGATCTATGCTAGGAGGAATGATCCCAGACGACCTTAAAGAATTCGAAACAATATTGACAGGCTTAAGCAAAAACGACCAAGCTAAAGGGATGTTTCTGCTATATCAGCAAGAAAAAAGTAGCATCGGGACACCAGGTGGTGTCTCCAGGAGACAGGGTTGTCTCTTATGTCTTTTGTGTCTTTTGTGTCTCCTAGGTGTCTCCTGAGTGTCTCCTATGTGTCTCCTGGTATCTCCAAGTGTCTCTAGGAGACACTAGGAGACATTCTGCCAATCGTGGAGACACATCTTGTCTCCAGGGGCATTACTGTCTCTAGAGATACTGGAGACAAACTATTTTCTTTCCTGATGTAGCCACTCTTCCACCTTACAATAATACTCTCATTGAAAATATCTAGATAAAGAGTGGACTTACCTATGGTGATATCACTATACATCTCAAGATATATGTCCCAGGTGAGCAAAAGGGGAAAAGGAGAGGAGATAATACTAGAGATTCGGTACAAAACTCAGTGGTGCTCAAGACAGGAGCTGGCAGAGGATGGAATCAAGGAGATAATGGCAAAAGATATGACTACTGCATCAGTAAAGGATAGAAAGGACTAAACTATACAGAATCCGAATGCTTTACCAAAAAGTGCAAAAAGAGAAAGATCAAGAAGGCTAAGAAGGAAGATTCTGACAATGAAGAATCTGATGAAGAAGGAGTAACTATCAAGGTTGTTCGGATTGGAAAAATAAGGGTAGGACATGAAGGATATTATGAGTATGACACAGCAGCCACCCACCATACAATCAACAAATACGACTAACTTACTAATGTCCAACACAACCTCAGTATTAAGGTATCCACTTACGATCAGACTGAATCCATTTGCCATACTATGGAAACTCTAGTCTTTAGACACAATAGCCGCAACATCTACCACGAGCAATGCTTAGTGTGCACACCGAGGCGATTTTTCCCCACGCTGCATCAGCAAGAAAAAAGTGGCATCGGGACGCCAAGTGGTGTCTCCAAGAGACAGGGTTGTCTCTGGTGTCTTTTGTGTCTTTTATGTCTCCTAGATGTCTCCTAAGTGTCTCCCATGTGTCTCCCAGTGTCTCCTAGTGTCTCCAGGAGACACTGAGAGACATTCTGCTAATCGTGGAGACACACCTTGTCTCTAGTGGCAATACTGTCTCTAGAGACACTGGAGACAAACTATTTTCTTTCCTGATGTGCCTCGCTACTGACGGCCGAGTTTTGCCTAAGCCTCCAACTTGGTGAGTCAGCTATATGTCGCTCTGAATTGTTCGGGCCAGCACCGAGTAGCCGGCGACTACTCGCCAAGCCTTAGTGTCATCTACTGACGTATATTGCTCGACTGGAGGACCAGTTTCTTATATAATTTGGTTCAAATTTAACTAAATACACCATGGATTACTTGGATTAAAGCAATTCGTTTTATGAGAATCAGAGTGTGCAGAAATTGATGAGGTATCAACGAATGTAATTCAAATTAACACACAAGGCAGGGTAAGATTATACAGGAGAATGACGGGGGAATGGACGGAAGGTTAGCCACTAGTAGAATGCAGTTGAGAAATGGCGGTAAGGATTGAACAGGAAGAAAAAGTTCAAGTCCGTGATAGGAGAAGGAATCCGTGATAGGCGGGGCAATCCATGACAGAAGGATGGATCTGTGACAGGAGGATGGATCTGTGACAGGAGGACAGATCTGTGACAGGAGGACAGATCCGTAACAGGAGGACGGATCCATGGTTATGGAATCGTCACCATTTCTCACTGTCCCATAGTTGTCACGGAATTGCCTCAAGTTGTCACGGAATTGTCTATTCTGGCAAATTAAGTTTCACCCAGATTATGAGCTCTCCTAACATTCTATTTCCTACCATCATAACTTAATATAACCTAAAAAAAAAAAAAAAAAAAAAAAAAGGAGCTGATCGCAAGATATCTATCCCCCAAATACATAATACAACCCAAAAAAATAACCCTATAGAAAAAGTCAAATGCCCTACTCCTGGCCTCTTCCTTCCATTCCCTATACATCATCAGAATGTGATGACAATGTAGGCGATGCCAGCAGTATAGGTCATGCTAGAGGTACAAGTGGTGCCAGCGAAGGAGGTGTTGCAGGAGATTGCATTGCACCAACTGATGCCGGCGAAGGAGGAGTTGCAGGAGATGGTAGGGCACCAACTGATGCCAGTGATATAGTCGACGGCAAAACTGATGGTGACAGTGAAGACGATGATTCTGATAATGATAATAATGAGGGTGATAATGGTAACGATGGTAATGATGAGGAGGATGATGAGGAGGATGATGAGGAGGATGATGAGGGCGATGGTAGTACTGGTGGTACTTGGGGTGCAGAGCGGTAGGTCACATTACCTCCAGATAGCCGATTGGCTTTCACCTGACGCCACAACACCACATCCCTTCGTAGAATTGTTTGGTGTAGTGGGTTTCGGTCTCCACTCTGTGTTGCATACAGGTTGATTGCTATTTCATATACTTGGTTAGTCTCACCCTGACCTTCTTATGATATATACTTTATTACTTGTCAAAAATTCATGGAGGTATGCCTCTATAGCCTCTTGGAGGGCATTTGTTACTATAATACCAATTCTCTCTACATTTGTCCACCCACCGAGTATCGTAGGATAACTGTTGTATTTAGTGTTAACATCCTGTACGATCTCTTGACATAACTATCGGAACGCAGTCTTCAGAATGATTAATTGACTGCTGGCCTGTTGTCTCCGAATTTGTCTAATAATTGCTACTGACAGCAAACTTAGCATTCCATGTTCAAATTGAACTGGGGGGAGTTGTTACGCCGATCCACCCTTCTCTTTCGTGGGACTACCCTTTTCTTTTTGGGGAGTACTCTTTTCTTTTTGGGGAGTACCCCTCTCTTTTTTGGGACCACTGTAGGTACTCTCGCAGGGGGTACTATCGTTTTGACATTCCTAGCTCGTTATTTCGTTCCGGCTATTATATTTGTGTATTTGGGGGTACAAAAGAGTAAGTGTAATATCCATACTGACTGAAGGTTGCAAATCGAAGGATCTGAGGTTTGGGACAGTAAGTTTGCTTGTATATGTATGTTCCCGAGGGTACAAAGTGGACGAAAAATAGACTGATCTCAAGCATTGAGCTCTACAACAAAGTATAATTCATTGTTTATCTGCATCCCCATCTGTTAGCTCACTCATAACAAAGGGAGTAACAAAAAAACGTTACCTTAGTATTACGCCACATTAGCCTGTTTATATCAAAAAAAACACACAAGAAAAATACCCCATAGAGATACAAATAATTCTAAAACAAATACCCCCTAGTGTGTTCAGTTGACATCAAAAAATACATAAAGAAAATATCTCTCACATACACCGTAGACATCCAAAAATAACACAAAAACGAAATACCCCTTGATTCAGGCTGTAGTCATCCAACAAACATACAAGCAAAGACGCAATAAAATACACAATCAAACACAAAAGTAGTAGATACAATTAAACCTCAGAAAATTGTTAACAAACAACCATTCATGGCATCCATGACAAGTTCTTTATTCGTGACATGTTTTCCATCCATAACAAGTTTTCCATCCGTAACATGTTTTCTATCCATAATACTAAAAAGAAATCCAAATTAGTTCCTATTCTCCTCCCTAGTTTGCTTCTTCCCCATCCTTACTGTAATTGTCACCTTCATTATCATACTCATCCTCATCCTCATCTGCTGGCTTATCTTTCCCCCCATCATCGCCTGCGACTTGCTTCTCGCCTTTGTCATCTTTATTGTTGTCGCTTGTTGTCATCGCAGCACCTTGATGTAAAATCCGCTGATATACTCATTCATTGACTTCACAATCGTTCTCCTCGGTGGAATCCCTATAGTCCCTATTTTCAGTGTCGCTTGGAAGCAATTCGGCAGGCCTATCTCCACTAGGTACTGACAATGCTTTTTCCCGTTTGCTGGAGTCGGATTCAGTTGATTGAGCTTCTTCTTCTGAAGAACCCTCCGAAGCTACCCATCAGCCCCATAGTCCTGTATCTTCATTATCATCTTGCTTGTTGGGTTTGTTATCGTAGTCCTATCTACTTGTGAGTAAAGTTCTCAGATTTAGATCAAGCACAAGGAAGCACCTACCTCTTCAATATCCATCCCAATGTCCTCATTACTTAAGCAATCATCAGCACCCCCCTCAGCCAACTCCTCTTGTATAGTTTGCATCCTGCTATCAATTGCTAGTGGTGTGTTGGGCCCTGTATCACTAGTCCCATGCCCAGACACTATATCACGTTCAGTTGGCTTATCAAATTGAGCATAGGCTCAGCGGTTGATCGGCACAATGCTAATGACCACTGTGAATTGCTGCACTGGCTTTACCCCTATTGCTTCCAATTCAGCATTGGGAATTTTGAATTCGGGGAGCTCTTCTTGCTCCTGTAATTCCATATAAACTCACTTCTGCTCGTCGGATAGCTGATGCTACTGGTACAAAATATATGCCTTTTTACAGATAAACATCAGGTCGCAAGTCCTTTGAACCAGTCGTTTAAAGTTGCCTCATTCCACATCAGTTAACGAGGCCCTTCGGGTACCTATTGCCCTTCCAGTAGTAGTGGCGTGTTC
Source organism: Terfezia claveryi (assembly GCA_015179025.1). Taxonomy (NCBI): domain Eukaryota; kingdom Fungi; phylum Ascomycota; class Pezizomycetes; order Pezizales; family Pezizaceae; genus Terfezia; species Terfezia claveryi. The sequence goes on along the minus strand of WHUX01000108.1, from coordinate 20,355 downwards.
AGCCTCCTTAATCCCTGCTTTGAGCACCCTGTTTACCTTTTGCCTTTTCCAGTCCTTGGCCCGCTCCCACGACAGCGGGGGTCCAGGCAGTTTCTTGTGTGTTTCTCGAATTCTTTTCATATGGGGATTAGTGAAGGTACCCCATGCCTTCCTCCCCCTACTAAATTCTGTGTCTGGATTAAACTCTCGAGGGCCCCATGAGAAGTCGGCATATTTGGCATAAAGATTCTTTGGAACATCCTCGGCAAGTTCGGCTCTTGGCGTACTTCTTGTTGGAACATCTGCAATTGGGGGTAGGTAGAAGGCTAGTTCGGCTCTTGTTCTTTTCCTTGTTAGAACATCCTCAACTAGAGGTAGGATGAGGGCTAGTTCGGCTCTTGTCCTTCTTCCTGAAACATCCTCAATTAGGTGAGCTAATTCTGCTCTTGTCTTCCTTTTTTTGGGAACATGCTCTATGCGAGTTGTTGGCATCTTCGCGACTGGGCTAGCTGGTGCTCCTAGGGTTGTCTTTCTTTTTTTCTGCATGGGAGGTTTTGGTGCTAGGCTGGTTGGTGCTTTACCAGTTGTCTTTTTCTTTTTAGGATGGTTTAGCATTGCGAATACTTAAACACAAACTTCGTCAGTAGTCTTTCTACTTTGGGCTCAACCTCGTTCCCTTGACACGACCTCCATGACACGATTTTGTAAAACATATGTCTTGGTTCTGCTAGTTATTTAGACGGAAATGTCTGTGATTGAGATAAATGATAGTCAGTGAATAAGCTAACTATCATTCAACTTCAAATTTCTGGACACGACCTCCGTCACAGCCTCTGTGACATCCTCTGTGATGGCCTCCGTAACATCCTCCGTGAAGGTCTCTGTGACATGGCTTTGGAACACATACTCCTTCGTTATCTTCACTGCAGATTATATAAATAGAAATTACTGTTGAAGTGCTAATGATTCCTTGGAATTTACAGATAAATGGAAGATGACCACCAAAAACCTCTGTTCATATAAATAAAAGAATTCATTCTTTGTTTACAAGCAAACCTGGATGCTATTAACCGAACACGGGCATGTGACTAGCATCACCACGATGTATGTACCTATCATTGTGAATTTTACCTACAGTCAAGTCTATGCATGAATATATTGATGGTTTAATTTTGGTTAACATGGAACGATATTGGGCCAAAATGAAAATTAGAAGAGCCTGGCCCAATGTCAATAGTAAGACTTCTCCCTACAGCGATCTCCTCCATGCCTCCTGCTTCCTGCTACCTTTGCCATTGCTTTTGTTTGCAAACATGGCGTCGCCGGGATGACTGCTCTTGAGACCACCTTGCCCTTCTTGAGTTAATAACAGGGGGGGTCAAATGATGGGGAAGGTTGTTCAGGTTGGGAATGTTCAAATGGTGAGTATGGGGATTGCCTGAGACTTGGACTAATAAAGAGAGGCTTCTCATTCTCTTTGTTTTCAACCTCTAGCTCAGGATTGTTCTCTTACATCTCTACCACCAGTTCCTGCAAAACCCCCCTCTCATTATCTCCTTCAGTTTTGGATTCACTAGGGGTGGCTGGCACCTCTACCATTGGACAACGTGACTGATTTCGCACTCGGTATCAGGTTTGATAATCACTAGAAGTTTGGGTGAAAAGGAATTAGCTGCAAGCCAGTAATACCATGTCAAATCAAGTGTGAGTTATCATACAATACCACTATACGTCCTTTTCCTGTTCCTCACCGTAGATCAGTTTCCAGCAGGAGGAACCACACAACCTTGTGGCATGTGTGTTTTCTACGTGCTTCAAACATGACCCGCTCAAGGTAATAGGAAAATAACAATTATCGTCATCTGTTCAGTGGAACTGCGCAAAATAGGACAAGCCCACATGGCTATCGCACTTACTCAAATAACACAGAACATGTACGCAACATCATATAGAGCAAGCAAAAAAGTATGGAAGTCATACCTTGACCCTGGAATTTCACCTCTTTACCTGATAGTTGAATTAGCTGGCATACTTTCTTGTGGTATAGTAATAAAGGATAGGAGGTGGCTTGATGCGAAATGACAAAAGGCTAGGGAGATGCAGATAATGGAGAACAGAAGTTAATCGAATGGTAGGAGGTGGGGACACGCGGAATTTATCTGGCCCCAGCAGACCCTAGCCCAAGCTACTGCCCCAAAACATCTCTAGTTACTCCCTGAGACATCCCTAAGTATGTGTTACCTGTTTTGGAACTGGCTTGGCTTGACCTGGACCCCTTGACCCATTATACCTCACAAGGAGACTCATGCAAGCAGACTACCTATACCTCTGCAAGTGATGAATGACATTATTGCTAGTAGAGCAATTAATGGGTCGATGGAATGTGAACGACTAGACTATATCAGGATTAATGATGCTTTTGAGAAGATGTATTGACCGTTATTACATGAGACAGATAGAACGCTTCACCCAGCCTATCTTCTACTGGCTAAACTAACTCTTATAGTATACAACAAAGTGTATCAGTGCACGCCTTGACCTCAACTACATAGGTTGACAATAACCAGTCCATCCTATTGACCGGTCAATCGCTGTAGATTATGCCATCGACCCATCGCTTTCGTAGATGCAGTAGTATTATGGACGAAAGTGGTGGTTCGATACCAGGCTAGAGTGGATCAGGATGGTAGTTCCATTTGGGCGGAGTAGCTTATACTAAACTTATGTGGTCATAGATATTTTTTCTTGTCATGGATATTTTATGTTGTCACGGATGGCTTATTTTGTCACGGATGTCTTGTCACGGATGTATTGTCATGGATCTTTTGCCGTGTCCCAGGTAGGTCACGCAGGTCTTTCCCACGACTAATGTGAGCCAGGTCCTTCGAATACAATTAGTATTACTTGCGGAGTACAATAGTCTACTTTTGTCCACTAATTCTAAGGCAGAATCAGATGTAACTAGACAACCTACCAAAAGAGGACATTGCCATTTAGAGATTCTTTCCAGAACTGTCATCTGGAGTTTTGCTTATATATAGTTCATCGGGGTTGTAATTCTCACCGACCATATCAGCTTCATAACAGGCGTTATGCCAACCAGACTACTACACAAATATGGCAGTATACTACAATCCAGAAGATGAACTCAGTTTTGAAGAGTTCTGGAAGCAGTGGAGAGATACTGCTGGGCTACGACGGTTCCTTAGTCTACATGGAACAGAAATGGTAACATACCAGTCTAGACAGTTGGTTATGGACCGATTTGACCCCAACAAGATTGTATCCCGAGTGGTAGCCATGGAGCTTCTAGAGAGGATTTGGATTGATCGGTATGTTTTGCTACTCTCCTTGGGTATCTACAGGAGTCTAGAGATGACTTGGGATCCCTTTTACCTAGATGACTATACTATGTATGATTTGTTGTGGATTACCCTTTTCCACTATTACCTGACTGGTGAGAGAGAGGCATGGGGTTTATATGAAGATTGTCGATACCCATCGGTAAGTTAATTGTTATGTTAAAACATTGGAGTATTAACATACCTATTGTAGATACTCTCCCAGACCTACCGGATCCCTGACAGCAGAATCATTCAGCATCCTATCTATATACCGGTACAATGGCATCCCCCACCTAGGATAACAGTATTATGTTGTGGGCAAGAAGTCTGACTTCGGCCTTCAAGAAGGTATCTTACTAATCCTTGCACATAGATAGCACGGCAAGCTAATTATGTCTAGACCTCTCGAGATTTTGCAACTCACAGACAGTCCCGATTGGCCATTGAGATCCAGTATACTCCAACTAGATTTGACCAATATCCCCGACAATATATCAGAGCCAGATGGATACTTTGAGCCTAGAAGTGAGCTCTCACCATACAGCTCAAAGGACTCAAATGATATCCACGATGACATTGTGAATCCATTTTGGAATGAATGGACGATCACGCACTTGGATTGGAATTGGGTTTGACGCGCTGTTAATATACTACGATATAATTGACAGACATATTTTATGTATAGATAGGTTTGGATTATCAAAGAAAGCGCTGCAGGTACCTTGTAAATGTCTCTCATAGAATCCGTGACAAGCACACGTTATCCGTGACAAGCACACATTATCCGTGACATATCCCAAATGCTGTAATGATGGTTCTGGGGGCAAGGCGACCAAGGGGTACGCCGGGGCAAGGGCAAGGCTAGGATAACACACATACACGTAGGAACGCTACGTGTGTGACAAGGGGGAGGCTGAGATGGGAGGCAAGGGCAAGAGGCAAGAGAGGCAGAGGGCAAGGGACACGAGATACGTGGAAGCAGTTGCTGCGTATATCAAGGGAGGCAGCTGGGCTGCAGAGACAAGGCGAGGAGGTGCACAAGGGAGATGCACCAATGTGGAGAGAAGCAAGGCCCTGTATTGGATATACAAGACATTGGATGGGGATCCAACGAGAGGGCGGAGAGAGTAAGCTATACATACAGGCTTCCTTCCTGGCCAAGGCCACCGGAAGGAATAAGGTTCCCAAAACCCCTTATCTCAGGAACAGAGATAACAATAATATCAATCAACAATAACAAGAGTCAGACGGAATTTCGTCTAACTCTCAAACCCGGCCAGGCAAGGACGGTTGTGATACTATCCCGCCTTTAGGCTCGGAACCCCAGTGACGAAAAGCAAGGCGAAAAAGGCAAGGCAAAAACAAACAAACAAACAAACAAGATGGATGAGTAACCAATAACCCATAACACAACCCCAATGCCGGGAGTATGTACCAACAATAACTATGACAATAACAGCCCTAATAACCAATTCCAGGACGACAAGAACATCATAGGGTGGGGCGAGGCTTTCAGGGGTAACACTGGTGGAATAGGGTGACCAAGTCCTGTACATTTTCTAGATCTTCGGCGGGTTGCCAGGTCACCTCCTCGTCCCCTAGCCACTTAACCTTGTACTGCAGATGCCCGTACCTCTTCCGCGAGTCTAGCACTTCCTCTACCTCCCATTCCTCTTCCCCTTCGATAACTACTGGAGGGGGTGGGGGGTGTTTCTGTCCTGGGAGAGGGTCATCCGCAGCAGGCTCGATCTCGGAGACATGAACAACTGGGTGCCGTTTGATATCTTTGGGAAACCTCAATCGATAGGCGTGAGTTCCCACAGCTGCCAATACCTCAAAGGGTCCCAGAAATTTATGATCCAGCTTGCGAGAGGGGCGTTCTGTTCAGAAGTGCTGGCTGGAAAGCCACACCTTGTCTCCTGGCTAATATCTGGGGGCTGGCAATCGTGATCCATTGGTATACTCAGCTTACTGGGCTTGCACATATCCTATCTCGGCTTTCAGGGTATGGTGGAGTTCAGCGATTCCAACCGTGAACTCCTTAGCTGGGGGGTGGGCTTTTTGCAGGGGTGCCAGGGCATCTACGAACCGGGGGTGCCAACCGTAATTAGCCAGGAAAGGGGAGGTTTTGAAGGATTCCAAGAACTGGTTGTTAGCGGCGAATTCGCAGGTGGCCAGCAACGAAACTCAGTTATCTTGCTGGTAATTGACAAAGGCCCGCAGATATTGCTCCATAATGGCGTTCATCCTCTCCGATTGGCCGTCCGTCTGGGAGTGATATGCCGTTGACAGGCATACTTTGATCTCCAGAAGTTCGCAGAAGGCTTGCCAGAATTCTGAGGTAAACTGAGGGCCACGGTCAAATACAATCGACTCAGGAAGGCCATGGTATCGGAATACATTGTTAAGGTAGAGATTGGCTAACTCTGAGGCAGAGCAGGTATCCCAGCAAGGTATAACATGCCTCATCTTCATCAACCGATCTACCACCATCAAGATGGCGTTGAACCCCGAATCTTCTGGCAACCCTGTTACGAAGTCTATAGTCAAGTGCAGCCACGGCCGATCTGGGATGTCCAGGGGCTTTAAGGTGCCATATGGGCATGGCGGATGGGCTTAGCATGCTTGTAAACATGGCAGTTCCGTACGTACCGCTCCACGTCCTTCCGCTGGTCAATCCAGGTGTATTCCCTGGCCAGGAACTCTAACGTCTTTGCCACTCCAGGGTAACCCGCTACCAGGGTATCGTGGTGTTCCTTGATCAGCCTCAGGCGTAACCCTCCAGCTTCTGGTACATAGAGCCGTTCGAGGTGATAGAGGAGGCCCTCCTGTACTATACACTCGGCCAGGGAAATCTTGGGGTGGCGGCACTGGCCGGAATCCACTCTGGCGATGATCTCTCTGACCAGGGGGTCTCTTTCCTAAGTCTGTCTCACCAGTTGTCGGAGGTCGGCTTCCCCGGCAGTCTCGGCCTCAGCTTCCGCATTAGCCTCAGCTAGAACGTTGGCTGCCAGATCAAGGTTTTCGGGCTTCAATATCACCTGATTTTGGTATTTTAGCCTTTCATCCCCCCCTTTAAAGAGGTCACCTGATCTCCTAGTCAAGGCATTCGGTTTCCCACCAGCCTTGCCTGGCCGGTATTTAATCTTGAAGTTGAACTGAGATAAGAACTCCTACCACCTGGCCTGCCGTAGGTTAAGCAGTTTGGTGGTGGTGAAATACTCAAGGTTCTTATGATCGGACAACACCTCGATAATCCCCTTGGCTGACTTCAGGTGAGGCCTCCATTCCTCAAAAGCTTGGACGATGGCCATTAATTCCTTATTATAGATCTCGTAATTTCACTCCGCCGGGGAGTGCTTTTTGGAGAAATAGGCCACCGGGTGGAGGACTCCATTGACATACTGGGACAGGATTCTGGCGGAGACATAGTCGGAGGCATCTGTTTCCACGATACACTCGCTATCGGGATCAAAGTGAGCTAGTATGGGTGCTGAGCAGAAGGCTTCCTTGAGGTTCTGGAAGGCGGATTGGGCTTTTGGACTCCAGTGGAATCGCCGGTCCTTTTTGGTCAGGGCTGTGAGGGGGGCCACGATCTTGGAATATCCTAGAATGAACCATCGGTAAAAGTTGGTGAATCCCAGGAAGGCCTAGACATCCTTGAGATTTGCTGGGATTTCCCATTCCTGAATGGCGGTGACCTTGGCAGGGTCCATTCTAATACCTTCCATGGTGATGATCAATCCTAGATACTTAACCTCCTATACATGGAACTCACATTTCTCGGGCTTGAGGTACAACCCAGCTTGCTTCAGTTTCTCCAATACCTGCTGAACATGAATCTTGTACTCTGTCAGGGTGTCTGAATAAATCAAGATATCATCGAGGTGAGCCGTGCAGAACACATCCAGAAAGTCCCGTAAGGTGTCATTGATAAAGTGCTGGAAGGAGGCAGGGGTGTTAGTTAGGCCAAAGGGCATGACGTTGTACTCGAAGTGGCTGTAACGTGTCTGGAAGGCCGTTTTCCACTCCTCCCCTTCGGCAATCTGTACCAGGTTGTACGCCCCTCGCAAGTCCAATTTGGTAAACCATTTCGCCTTGGAAAGCCTGGCTAATGTCTCCTAGATCAGAGGTAGGGGGTATCTGTTTTTGACCGTTATTTCGTTCAGGCCACAATAATCAACACACAACTAAAGGGAGCCATCTGACTTCTTCATGAAAAGCACTGGAGCACCTGCTGGTGAGGAGCTGTAGTGAATGAAGCTCTTGTTAAGGTTTTCCTCCAAGTATTTCTTCAACGCTTCCAGCTCCAACTGGGACATTCCGTAGAGGGGCCCATAGGGGGGGGTCTTACCCTCTATCAGCGGAATAGTATGGTCATATGGCCAGTGGGGTGCGAGCTTTTCCGCTGCCTTCTCCCAGAACAGGTTGATGAATTCATGGTATTCATCCGGTACCATGGACTTCCACTCCTCCTTCGACCGTGTCTTATTAATCTCCAGGTTCTCCTCATGTATGGACAGGGCATGAGCCTTCAGTTTGTGCCTTCTAGTAAGGTAAGCGAAAGCCCCTGCCCCGATAAAGCTAACATTCAGAGGTTTTTGGGGGCCAGGAGGCATCAGGGGCACAGGGGGAATCGGGGGTGGCAAGGCACACAGCCTAGTAACAGTGGCCTTCGGATTCCCGCAGTGTTTTTTGCAATACTGGCTGTTGAACTGCAGGGTATAGGAGCTGAAGCTGACCGATACATCGTGCATTCTAAGCCAGGGGATTCCGAGGACAATCGGATACTTGAGCTTTGAAACAAACATCAGGAGGGCTTCAGAATGATCCCCGACCTGGGCAGGCACGCATGCAATATAGGTGATATCCTCGGAGGAAATAGGTCGAATGTCGATGATATCCAGGACAGGAGGGGTTTTAAGCTGGGTCGTGGGTATAGAGAATTTACTGACGAAGGCTTGGTCAATGAATGCAATTCCTGAAGCTCCGCAATCTATAAGGGCTGACATGGTGATTGTTCTATCATTGATTTTGAGAGAGATAGATACAACAAAATGCTCGCCGAACAAGCGAGACTCGTCAAAAACAGAGGCGGAAGACACAGAAAATGCAGACAGAGATAAGTGGCCTGGGGCAGGTCCCTTGCTAGTGTCAGTAACTAGGCAAGGGACAGGGCTTTTCCCAACTCGTCCACCTCCACAATCCTAGGGTCTGGGGCATTGGCTGGGTGGTTGGAGATGGTGTGGATGGCCAGGGAGTGGTTTTTTCGAAGGGGACAGGCCATAATGAAGTGGTCAGCCTTCCCACAGACTATGCATAGCCCATTATTCCGGCGGCGTTCCCTTTCTTTTTGAGTCAAGTGGGGCCTGCCCATGGATAGGTCCATGGGGCTGGTCTGCCAGCCACGAGCAAGATGTGAGCTGCTTTATTGGCGGGGGCTAGGGTCGAGGTGGTTTGTTGCTGGGGCTGCTGTTGTTGGAGTATACGAATGGCTGGGCGGAAGGTTGGGCGGTGACAAAGCGGGACATCCGCTGCTCCACCCGAGAAGCCTGGTCAATCAATTCGCCAAGGGTCCCAACCTCGGGGAGGGTAACCATGGCTTGTTGCAGTTCATCGCGAAGTCCCTCCTGAAATTGTTCGAACTTGGCCTGATCATTCTATAGTACATCCGCGGCCAGTTTTGAGAACTCCGCCACATATATAGACAGGTCCGAGTTGTGTTGTTTTAGGGCCCGGAGGGCTCAACTAGCAGTGCCCACTGCATCAGGGTCCCTAAAAGCCCTATCCAGGATAGTGAAGAGTGCTAGGATGTTATCAAGCTTAATCCCAGTCTTAAGGACATATGGCTGGATTTGATCTACTGCTTTGCCCTCCAGCAGAGCAAAGACATAAGCCAATCGGAGTTGCTCGGATGGGAATCTGGCTGAGTCCCCATTGAGTTTGAGGTTTACCGAGTTCTTCTAGGCTCGGAGGCGAGCCCTATCCCATTGAATTTGGGGGGGGTTGGAATACTTTCGGTTTTGGCAGCTAGTACGGAGGGTGGGGTTGCCAACATAGCGGCCATAGCGCGGTTGAGGGTCTGGATCGTGGTTCGTTCGTTGGCCAGAGCAATGTTGGCATTGTCGAGGTCGTTTTGGAGTACTATGATTTCTTCATCGGCAGATCTCAGTTTTCGTTCCACCACAGCCAAGCTATTGCCGAGTTCGGCCCCGATGGCATCCATGGCCTCGAAGATGTTGATGATCTCTCGACGATAGGCATTCAATTCGTTCGGGCCTGAGGGTATAGGGGAGTTCCTCTAGGTTTGAAACCTGATAGTGGGTGGAGGGGTTCCGGACATGACAGCGTACCAGTTGGTCGAGAATATCCAATGTAGTGTAACGACGGCTCTGGGGGCAAGGCGACTAAGGGGTACGCCGGGGCAAGGGCAAGGCTAGGATAACACACACACAACGTAGGAACACTACGTGTATGACTAGGGGGAGGCTGAGATGGGAGGCAAGGGCAAGAGGCAAGAGAGGCAGAGGGTAAGGGATACGAGACACGCGGAAGCAGTTGCCGCATATGTCAAGGGAGGCAGCTGGGCTGCAGAGACAAGGCAAGGAGGTGCACAAGGAAGATGCACCAACGTGGAGAGAAGCAAGGCCCTGTATTGGATATACAAGACATTGGATGGGGATCCAACGAGAGGGCGGAGAAAGCAAGCTATATATATAGGCTTCCTTCCTGGCCAAGGCCACTGGAAGGAATAAGGTTCCCGAGACCCCTTATCTCGGGAACAGAGATAACAACGATATCAATCAACAATAACGAGAGTCGGACGGAATTTCGTCTGACTCTCAAACCCGGCCAGGCAAGGACGGTTGTGACAAATGCTCTCAGAATGTGAATAAATAGGCCTCTCTTCCCTACTGCCCTTCCAAATCTATTATCACCAACTCCCAGGAATACAATAGCCAGACGAACTTGCACTACTAGTCCTATACTCCAACATGTCTCTATCTCCAAGTGTACCCATACGTCAATCGAGCCCAATAGTTTCCACTCTCACTAGAATATTAGGCGGGATAGCTTTCCAGTAGGAAGCCGAACAATCTGCACCATTTGATGCATGGTGGGAAATGACCGAGTGGGCAGGCAGGCTCTACGACAATCTGGCTAAAGATCTAAGAAGTAATAATATTAACCTACTACGATGGGATTCTAAGCTCAGAACAGCAGTGCACTGGGCCCAATTTGGACAAGGGGCTAAGATTCATAACAGTGAGCCATTCATATTTTGCTTAGCTTGCAAGGGTACCTTACAACACCCTAGTGCCTTTAATATAGGTACGACATATATGAGAACTCATCTCAGCTCGGGCAGGTGCCGCTCTGCTAGTGGGCAAAAGAATTAAGACATTTCAACCCTGTTTGGGAAGGTAATTATATAATTCGTACCTACCTGCAATAATTGGGCATAGGCTCACGTTATAAGTAGACAACACCTGCAGTTGCACAATCCCCCGAATTGCAATTCAGTGATGATCGCTTCAAACATGAACTCATGAAAACTGTAATTGGTACAAACTTACCTTTCTAAACCATCGAATATCCGCAGTTCCAGCATCTCCTGAAATTTCTTAGATCTGGGATTAATATCCCCTGTGCGACAACACTTCGCTAGAGCATACATCACTATGCCACTGAAGTTCAACAGAAGCTTCAAAAAAGCCTTCCGGAAGATACATTCCTCCACCTCACTACAGACTGTTAGACTTCTCCGAACAAGTTAGTGTTCATGGGCACAACACTCCATTATATAGACTAGGATTGGCAGCTGTACTAACATATGATTGGATTCCAGTACCTAGGTGGGGAAGCTCATAATGCTATGCACTTGGGTAATCAGCTAGGGAATTTAATTCGGGAATATGGCATTTCGAACCGAGTCTTGGCCATCGTTTTAGACAACGCGAGTATCAATGCAGCATTGGCTAAGTATTTACAAGCCAATATATTTGGTGCTAAATGGGACCCCCAGTAATACCGACTTCCCTGCCTCACACATGTCATTGCACTAGTAAGCAACCAGTTTATGAAAGAACTCAGGTCGAACCCAGATAATAATGATACTGCCTCGTCCACCCCTGCTATTGAGTCTTTAATCAGAGCACTGTAGATTTATGCTCCAGGTATATTCGTACAACCTGTTTGCAAAGTAAGTCATCTTCTGAGCTGCTCAATAAAGATGTTATGGAATGGCGGACATGTTATGGAATGGCGGACATGTCACGAAAGACTAATACGCATCACGGAATCCTATTGCTAACATTTGTCTAGGTTTGAGAGCTCTGTAAGGCTATAGTAACCAGCCCATAATGCCTGGCACAATTCAAGGAACTCCAAACTGATTCCCGTGCGCCCATGGGGCTTATCCAGGACGTTAAAACTCGCTGGAACTCAACCTTTGAAATGCTTACTCGAGCATTGAGGCTCCAGTACTACATTAAGTAATGGATCGCTCTATCTACAACAGAGAGCAAGTACTCAGAGTTATAGTTAAGTCAAGAAGAGTGGAACCAAGTTCAGGAGGCTACTATTTTCCTGAAACTTTTATCGGATTATACTCATCCTATCTCTACAGGGTAGCATATGACTATACAGAATGCATTCTTTATCTACAATGACATCTTTGACCACATAGAAAAACAGCGGAAACGTATACGCAAACTTCCAGCTAATCCTATCTAGGCTCCAAGGTTTCTCTCCACGACAAAAGCGTGTCAGTAGATCTTCAAGAAGTATTATTCTAGGACTAAAAAACAATCTCTCATCTACAACCTTGCAACTATCCTTGATCCATCTAAGAAATTATCCTTGTATAATGACTGGGGAAATCTCAATGTCCAAGATCCAAGTGGTATACAGCAGAACGGGGACTATATTTCATACATGGAGTATTACAAGTACGTATGAATTCCATCAGCACATGACTATTTTGGCCCATGTGTTTTCTGTGACACCATTTTCCATGACACTATTTTCCGTGACACTATTTTCAGTGACACCATTTTCCATGACACTATTTTCCATGATAGGAGACCATCTGTAATATACAGAAAAATATAATTCTTACCAAATTCACTTCTTAGGGTTCAGTTCGAAGATTATTTTAAACATAATTACACCAAGTACGTGCTGGAAGCCCAAGTTCATAACATACAAGTGGATGATGGAGAATAATCCTATATAATGTGTCGACTACAAGAGCGTACCACAAGCCAATCGGAGGATGTACTAGAAATCAAGAGATACCTAGCGAATCTGATAACAACACTGAATGAGAAATGCCCTCTATCCTGGTGAAAGGTGCATGCTAATGAATATCCCATGCTGGCATGAATGGCAAGGGACATATTGAGCATTCCACTCATATCTGTCCCAGTAAAGTGAATATTCAGCAGTGCTCGAAATTTTTTGCCATACCAACGCAACAGAATGGGTTACCAGATGATAACTACGCTGATGTTGACCAAATCATGGGATGCTGTACATGTAAAATATGGAACCCCAGAGGCACAAATTCGACCAGCACATGTAGAAGAAGGCATAGCTGATTTGGATGAAGGTAAGGTAATGCTGGAGAAATAAGCTCTCAGCTATGATGCAGACTTCCTCCACCGCATGGTAGCACAGTCCCTAGATACCATTCAGGGACAAATAGACACGGATTCAGATACAGATTGTGATACGGAAGTAGCTGGGAGCCGAATAATGGACGAGTACCTCCTAAATCACCTGGCAGATTTAGCGTCCGAGAATACTAGCCTATCGCATAGTTTCATAGAAGATTCTACCTCAGGTATGTCCAACTTATTCCATCGAAGTCTATTGTGTGGGCAAGCAGCAACACCATCTCCTTCAACTCTACATCGAAGTGCTCGAAAGCACCATTTATTATAGTCTATGAATCTGACGCCATTGATGGCAAGCAGGTTTCAGAAGAAACTGCAACCTACATAGCATAGGAACTACAAAGTATGAGTGGGTAGGGGTGTTGATAACATGTGAGGTATACTGGTAGGTAAGTATTAGTGCAGGTTCTAGGGAAAATTTCTTTTCTATATTGGGAGTACTTTCTTCATTTAGGTTTGCTATTTTAGTTGTTATATGGGACAGCTGGAGTTTTGAGGATTTCATAGGTAACATTTCTTTATCTATTTCTGTTGGGAGTTACTTTTTGATTCAGTTTGCTTTCTTTTTGATGGTATATGGGAGGGCCGGTTTTATGTGAGAGGGTGGTATAAGTAGGCCTGGGCACGAGACAAGACATCTCGAGACTTACGAGACGAGACGTCTCGAGACACTTTGGTAAAAGTCTCGAGACAGTCTCGAGACTTTTCATTAGTGGCGGCGAAAATTTTTCAGTGGCTGCAAACATATTTTTTTATTGGTTGCGACTAGTATTGTGACCAGTGTTACGATATACAATTGGTTGTAACCAGTGTCTCGGCATATAAGTTAGCTAGTTAGCACAATACTCTTATATCTTAATGTTTTTTAGTACTAAAGGTAGCTGGCCAAGATAACTATTCCTTCTCCTTCTCGTTCTCTTCTCTACCTTCTCTACTTATTTTCTATATATTTCTCTTCTACAGCTAAAATTGTTAACTTCGTTGCCAACAATGAGCCAAATTTCCATATCGGCTGCTCGTACACCAGATGAATATATTATGGCTTTGGCAGGGACTCACATACTATTAGCGGAACTGTATGCTCACGGAAATTCAGCAGTTATATATATACCTGCAAGATATTAATTCGAAAGACATTGGAACATGATGAAAGTAAGCATATTATCTACTGTACGCACTGCACAAGAGGGGAGTGGACTGTAGAAGCAAAATCTACTACTTCTAGTTTACAGCTATGACATTTCTGATAGCGACATCCTTTGCTCCCAACTAGTCAAGAAGAAGAAATACAACGACTGGAATAGCTAGCGAAATCTTCAGGTACTACAACAATGGAGCAGACTCCGTTCAGTGTTATGGCGCAAGGGAAAACAGCAAGTACAAGAAAACAAGTAGACCGATTTGATAATAAGGTATTACACAAGTATATATCTTCTTTTCTAATTAATACCAATGCTTCTTTATCTATTGTTGAAAATTCCAGTTTTCGGGAGTTACTTCAATATTGCAATCCTGCTACTATTATGATATCCAGACATACTGCATCTCGTGATATTATGAGTTTATATTCTAAGCTATTACCTCACATTCAGAATATGCTGCATGAGTTTACAGTTACTTATGGAGGTAAGGTTAGTATTACTTTGGATGCATGGAGTTCATCTACTCAAATACCATTTTTGGGAATTACTGCGCATTTTATTGAACCTGTTACTTGGAAGTTTAGGTCATTATTATTAGGTTTTGAACGTTTGGAGGGAAGTCATTCTGCACAAGCTTTAGGTCAGGTTCTTGTTACATGTTTGCAAAAATTTCATGTAGTACGAGCTATTCGTGCTGTTACAGCTGACTCTGCATCTGTTAATACTGCTATGTTTCGAAGGCTAGAAAGAAAAGGTCATTTGTCGGGATTTAAATAAGATGATACACATGTTCGATGTATGGGTTATGTTATTAATTTGGCAGTACAGATGCTGTTGAAAACCCTTCATACAACTCCAGTACAGGATGAAGCAAATCTGGCTGATGATGAAGATGATGAAGACTTTGAGAATCAACTAGAAGAAACTCAACTGGCATGCGCATCCTATAAAGCACGCAAAATCATTGCAAAAATCCGATCATCACATCGCCTCTGGGAATCTCTAAAAGCTTAAGCTCAAGCAGCACGCATACTATCTAAACGCCCTATCTTGGATATGCCTGTACATTGGAATTCTACATATGCTATGCTTGAACACATTTTGGAATTGCATCCTGCAATTGATACAATATGCAAGTATGTATAATCCTAATCTGAGATTGTTAAAAAAAATACTGACTACTTTAGATTGGAAGAACGCTTGCGGAGTTTACAAATTTATGCCGATGAATGGTCTCTACTTCAAAAACTTAAAGATATTCTCAATATCTTTATTAAAGCTACTGAACATTTGAGTGGAAGTAGCTATCCTACCTTGTCTGCACAGCTGCCATACTTCTCAGTATTAGCAACTCGTTTAGAGACCATAGTAGAGTGAGAGCGCAATCAGAAATCGATTTTCCATGAGGCTTGTACTGCTAGCTGGCAGAAGCTTAATAAATATCATAGCAAAACTGGTTCTGCACAAGCAATTGCAACTATGTTGGATCCACGATGTAAAGTTCAAATATTCTGGAACCTTAGATGGTGAACCGAGTGGATCACAGAAGCAGAAAAAGCTATCTAGTGCATTTATCAGAACCAGTATGCTCCTTTTGCTGCATCCTTATGCCCTTCTACTCTACCTCCAGTGCAAAGCTCCAACTACCTTGATGATAACTTCATGATGGTGGTATTTGGTTCTTCACAAGCCAGCAGCACAATTTCAGAGATGTTGGAGGTGGATATATTTTTGGAGGAAAAGGTTGAACTTCTGCAGGTTGATTCAATTGAATGGTGGCGTACTTATAAGTCTTGATTTCCTAACCTTAGTCGCATGGCTCGAGATTATCTTGCTATTCCTGCTACCAGTGTACTTCTGAATATTGTTTTTCTATTGCAGGGAATGTTTTAACTAAGCGGAGAAGTGCTATGACAGAGGGAATGGCTAATGTGATCATGTGTTGCAAGTATTGGTTGGGGTTTGATGAGTTTACACTGCTAGACATGATTTTAGAGCAAGGGTTGGTGGAAGAGGGAATGGAAGGGGATCTGGAAATCGAAGGTGAAGATGATGATGATTAGGTAGCTAGCTCATGAGTTCGAATACAATTATCTTGGGTGCATTGGCAAAAGTCTCGAGACGTCTCGTGCCCAGGCATAGGTATAAGCGGGATCGGAGAATTACTTTACCTCGATCTTGAGATATTGAGATTTGTTTAGACATGAGTATTGGGAATTTGTCGGTTAGTTTAGGTTTCTATGTTTGCAGAATTAAAGCGATTCGTTTTATGAGCATCAGAGTGTACAGAAATTGATAAGGTATTAACAAATGTAATTCACATTAGCACGCAAGGCAGGGTAAGATTATACAGGAGAATGATGGGGGAATAGACGGAAGGTTAGCCACTAGTAGAATGCAGTTGAGAAATGGCGGTAAGGATTGAGCGGGAAGGAAAAGTTCAAGTCCGTAACAGGAGGAGGAATCCATAACAGGCAGGGCAATCCGTGATAGGAGGACGGATCTGTGACAGGAGGACAGATCCATGATAGGAGGACGGATCCATGACAGGAGGACGGATCTACGACAGGAGGAGCGATCCATGACAGATAATAGAGAAAACACGAAACCAAGACCGAGGTGAAATATGGGTGACTAATTCTTGGCAAGGACTCGGTTGATCACCGAGTAGTCACCGAGTTGGCGGCGAGTTAGCTTCGGAAGAATGGGCGTCAGTGCGAGTCAGTACCTAGTAGGAAAAATAGTAGTAGAACTCGCCTCAACTCAAGCCAATGCGCACACTAGCAATGCTTATATGACCCCATATACAGCAACATTATTAGCGGCCTTCGGATGCCAGAGGACTTGGTCATGTAACAAAAAAAGGGCAAGGTAGAGCTAAAAACAGGAAGGAAAATACTCTATAAAATGGATTGAGATATTGATGGGATATGGATCAAGCTTGAGAACACAGTCAAAAACTGGAAGAGAGTAGGAATCAAAAGGATCGAGGGAACTAGTAAGAAAACTGCAATTAGCCTACATGAAAGGTATGGACATATTTCCTATAATACTCTCAAGACTCTCCCCGAATACCCGAAGGATCAGAAAGAAAAGATCCAATGCAAGGTGTGTGAATAAGGGAAGGCCACCAAACTGGCTACACTCAAGCAGCCCAAAGATCTATAGATCAGGACAAACCGACTTCTAGAACGGGTCCATGCAGACCTTGTTGGGCCAATCGAAACTCCCACACCTAGCAAACAATATCGATATTTACTAGTGATTGTGGATGACTTTAGCCAGTATATAGCTGTACAGCCCCTTCAAAAGAAAAGCAAGACTAGAAAAGCATTAATTGAAATAATCAATAAACTGGAAGCAGCCACAACCCTACGAGTCAGCCAAATTCAAGCAGACTAGGGAGGAGAATTCCACAATAATGAGCTTCAAGAAGAACTAAAGCAACAAGGCATAACCTCTAAAGAAACTATCCCAAAGTATAGCAAAACAAATGCTATAATCGAATGGGCAAACTGAATGATCCTTACTATAAGTAGAACTACTCTAATAGGGTCAGCTCTACTTAAAGGCCTGTGGGACAAAGCTTCGAGCTGGGTAGCCTATACAAAGAATAAGATTCCCCATAAAACTCTTCAAGGAAAAACTTCCATCGAAATTATACTCAAAAAGGATCCAGAGTACGAGCGAACAAAACTAAGACTATTTGGACAGCGAGTCCTCTGCTTTAATTACGACATCTCCGATAAGCTCTCTCCAAGAAGCTATGAAGCCAATATAATTGGTTATATAGAAAGCTTCGAGAGCTACCAAGTGCGAACATATACTAGCCAGATTAAGCTCACCCTCCGACTAGTCCCTATAGAAAATTCGGAGACTAGCAGCTCAGAATCTCCAGATAAAGCCTCTAGTAAAGGGCCTAGGGAAACCAACATTTCCCAACCCGTGGCACCACCTCTAATAAAGAAGCCTAGAAAGACTACTTAAGATTGGGAAAATATGGTTAGTACTAGGAAATCAGAGTGACAGCCAGTTTAAAGGAAGATATTCGCAATAGGAGCTGACCCAGATCATCTAACCGATGAGCAAGCCCGCAGCTCTCTACAAGCTCCAGAATAGACTAAAGCTCGAGCTAAAGAATGAGAGCAATTGAATCGATATGGGGTATATACTAAGATCAATAAATCCGAAATCCCTGAAGGAACATGGATTATTGACACCAAATAGGTATACCTAGTCAAAAGGAAAGCAGATGGAAGTATCGAAAAATATAAAGCTCGCAAGGTTGGGAGAGGGTTCACTCAAGAAGCAAGTATTAACTATGACGAAACCTATACACAAATGATGCGCCCTGAACTGCTCAAAATCCTCCTAGTCATTGCTCTCCACCAAGATTGGGCAATCCACCAATGGGATGTTGTGGCCGTATACCTACAAGCCCTCCTTGAACATGATGTCTACATCACCGACATAAATGAGGAAGGAGAGGTTGAGTACTGGAAGCTCGATAAAGCCCTCTATAGCCTAAAGCAAGCAGGCCATAAATGGTTCAAAACCCTCTGCGATATCCTCTCAACACTTGGAATATACTAGTGCATAGGAGATGAAGAAACCTACACTACTTAAAGCCATGACATTATAATCGGAACTCATATTGATGACCTTCTCGGAATTGCGCCTACAGAAGAGAACCTTGATAAAGTAGAAGAAGGCATTGAAGGAAGAGTTGAGCTAAACAAGCGAGGAAAACCTTTGAATATGCTTGGAATGGAGTTGCATTGGTCAAAGGGACAAGTTATACTAACACAAACTCGCCTGATAGAATCGATGAAGTAACAGTACCTAGGGAAGGACGAGCAGGGTAGCAGAACATGATCGCTTCCCTTAAATTCACTCTCGTATATAGCAAGTGAAAATACCGATAAAATACCCCTAAAATACTAAGTGATTGTAGGGGAACTACTATTCCTAGCACGAATGACACGACCAGAAATCTTAGTCCATGTTAACCTATTGGGGAGAAGGACGAAGGATACAAGCATAGAAAACTAGAAGACAGTACTGGGAGTCTTGAGATATTTATTCTCCACCAAATCCAATGGACTTATCTTAAAGAAAGCTGATGATCTGGAAGTAAGAATATATGTGGATACAGCTTACGGGGGAGAAGGATCCCGATTTCAGACAGAAGCCCTTATAACAATTGGCAGACAACTGATTGGATGGTACAGCAGGAGGCAAGACGTAGTATCTTTCTTAGTAATGGAAGTGGAATACATAGCAGACTGCGAGGGAGCAAAAGATGCCAGTTGGATACAACAGTTTCTCTAAGAACTAGGGATCACAATTACCCCGACCTTCTATACAGACAGCGAGGGAGCCTACAACCTGAGTAAAACCTTGAAATTCGCCAGGAGAAGTCGCCATATTAAGCACCGATTCCACTATCTCTGACAACAACAACAAACGAACAAGCTTAAAATAGTCACAATCCCTAGAACAGAGAATCCAGCCTACCTGCTGACCAAACTCCTCCCGATGACGACTTTGAATGGATGGAAGGAGTTATGGATAAGTACCTCCGAAGCTTAGGAGAAACTAAAATCCCGATCCTTGATATGACTGAAGAACAGTTGGGAGGAATAGGATTTGGGATATGGACATTCGAGTAAAGGAGAGTGTAGGAATACTCTCACATGGAACAATCCCGGGGAATACAGAAGTCCGTAAATAGCAAACTGTGTGGAACAGGGTAAAGATACAGGGAAACTGAATATGGTAAAACAGGTACATTCTATGAAGGATAAAAGAGCCAGAAAGTACATAGGAAATATCTCTTGGGAAGTAGAGCACTGGGACCATAGCAATAAGTCTATAGCGATATCTAGATATCTCTTCTCTTTTGAATATATATGATCAATTATCTTCACGATTCCTTCACTACATAACCTCGTAATCTTACAGGAAGTAGCCAACATTCCTTTTGAAGACCTATAAAACTGATGAACATGAGGTTCTATTCAATATATACCTATACAGAGTACCTACATGATATTGAAATGAGTGTCTCAGAACTCTACATGGATATTTCTGCCCAATAACAAGAGCATTGATATTGTACCAAGATGTCAAAAAAGATTAAGCATCTAGAACATGCTGTAGACTATGCATGGAGGCACCAAGGCACAGATAGCCAAGGCTATAGGTATG